>JAJJMA010211903.1:0-10648 GCA_023529015.1 Papaver nudicaule | reverse complement strand
TGGGAAAATTATTTTAAGGCCCTACCCATGGGTTACCCATAATACTAGGCCCCTAGTAAAATAAAGTTTATTATCAAACCCCGAATTAAAATAAAAAGTAAAAAGACTAGGTTACCCTTTACTATATATGTATCTAAACCTAGTTTGTTTTCAAAACCGACCACCTTTTCTAATTTTTAGAGAGAGAAAGTAGATCTGAGAGAAACCAGAGAAAAATCAAACCAAAATCGAGACAAAGATTTAAGTTAATGGAGAAATCAAGAAGCAAATTAATATATTTTGTTCGTTTTCTTGAAGTTTTGATCTCATCCAATTTAATCGAGAGAAAGTAGAAATCGAAGGTAAGATTCGTATTCTTCAAAGATTCTTTTAGTTTAATTCATGCCGGTTTTGAGAAATCTTGTTTTCTTTGATCCAAAAATCCCAGAGATCTTTTGATTAATCAAACCATGTTTCTGAATTATTCACTTGTAATCTTATTTCAGACTCAAAGAATTGAGTAAATCGACACCATACCGATATAGATTTTTTGCTTGTAAAATTACTTGCAGATGTCGTACAAATGTTGATTTATATATGTCTGTCTTTTATTAGAATTGATTGATACGAGACTATATTAACAGAGGTTGCTCCCTGTTGTTGGAAAGTTGGATGTAATTTATGAGTTTATGATTTACTGAGTACACACCAATTTAATTGTATTTCTTGGATCCAAATTTAGTTTCTTTTTTATTGTCATGTCGTATGCTTTAATTCGTATCAGTGTTCATGATCTCGTCGAATCTCCTGCAATGTTTTAGGTTATTTTCTTGTCTGTAACTATAAATTTTGTTGCTCTTAAATTTGTGTTGTTTTGTGAGTGTTTTATGACGATTCCAGTAGGTACTGTGCAGTGGTATTAACTTACTGATGCTAAATTTGTAAGTCCACCTTGTGAAGCTGTGTATAATGGTGTTAACTCATTGATACTTAATTTTCGAAACGATATGAACGTGTGTAGTTTCTCATTACACATGCATATTGCTTGTGTACTGATCTGTTACACATGCATAATGCTTGTAATGAGAAACTACATATGCTTGTAATGGTTGTGTACTAACTTGGTACACATGCGTGTGTGTAGTTTCTCATTACACATGCATATTGCTTGTGTACTGATCTGGTACACATGCATAATGCTTGTGTAATGAGAAAGTACACATGCTTGTAATGTTTGTGTACTAACTTGGTACACATGCTTGTAATGTTTGTGTACTAACTTGGTACACAAACATGCGTACTGCTATTTTCAGGATAAAGAGAGTTGGTAAATTCAACATAGCAAGATGATGGTGAGCAGTGGATAAGGTAAGAGCTCTTTAGGATGTCTGTTTCTTGGTCCTGAGGATCCAAAACCGTTTCTTACACCTGCTACTACTACTGGTAGATCCTCTTCAGGGTGGAAGAAAACGTCTCAGCAGCTGCTACCAAGTATTCTCCCCCTTCATCCCCACCTGATGATGCTAAGAAGACTCCAACATGAGTAGTGCAAGGGCTCAAGCTAATAACTACTATCGTGCATTCGTGCTGAAGGTCAGAACATTGGTAACTTCATCGCTGTAAGTACTGAACAAATACACATACTTAACTCTATACTGTATTTGCTCCTTACAGGAAGGACTGTCATCTCAAGCGAATCTCAAGCGAAGAGGCATACAGGCTAAGAAAAAATAGTTCTGTCATATATTTTGTATAGATCCGAATATCAGTTACTTTTGTAAAATTAATTTTTATTATTTGTTGATTGGAATGGAAGATGTGGTATAATTTTTTATGAAGTTTCATCATTTTGTTGATTGGAACGAACGTGTATGGCTTGAATACTCAATAATGTAGCTTGTGTACTTAACATGTACATTTATTCGACTCCTCCAACGATCTGCATATTGATTATGTAATGAGCTGCTGCTCATGCATGTTGCTTGTGTACTCTACACAAGCATTGTACATTTATACACATGCTTGTATTGCTTTCTTAATGAGCTTCTTATCAACATCAGAAGCGACAACATATATGCATGTGTACTCGGCAGTTACACATCTATATGGTGTGTGAAATCAGCAATTATGCTTGTGTAGTCGGGAGTTACACATCTCCTACAAGCCTTTGTATCTGGCAGGTACCTTTAGCAGGTACCTTTAATACAATAGCTTCACTTTTTTTGAAGCATAGCCTCACCAGTATGAAGAAAACTTATAAGCAACAAAAATAGAAAACAATTAATTAAATATAGCCATACAAAATGATAAAAACCTTTCAAAAAATAAAATAATAAATTACGAAAGATCTCAGAAATTACAAAATGATGTTTTAGTGACTTCAAAAGATAAGAACCCTACTGACAAATAGCTTCAGTTAGCGCTCTATCACTTTGTCCAACTTACGTATAAACCAATATTTCAGTTACTAAGCAAATTCAAATTTCAATAACTCCGCATTGAGAAATATATTCACATCAAGATTTGCTGCAGTAGTAGGTTCTCCGCTCAAGAACTTGGAACCCTATTGTACAGCCCTGCATATCTAGCTGCTGACTTCAGCTTGGTTCAAGTAATAAGACCAAGAGAGCAAGTTCTGCTTTGATTGCATTTACTGTAGCCATTCCCTACCCTGACTACACCTGCTATTACAAAGAAATAGGTGCAATTTAGCTTGTGTACTAAGCCACTACATATGAAATTTAGCTTGTGTACTAAGCCACTACATATGCAATTTAGCTTTGTGTACTCATCAACTACTTATGCAATTTAGCTTGGAATTATAGACCTAAAAAAACTAAAAATAAAACAACACAAGAATAACGAGCAGATAACAACAGATCGACGCAATTCATGAGGGGGCGCTGCCCCCTCATGAGAAATATATTCAATGTGGCAAGCTAAAAAACAAGAAAGCAACTCAACAAAAATCAAGCATATGGAACATGTTACAATCATAAACTAGAAGCTTACAGTTGTAACTTCATTGGACTCATATTATATAAAATGGTATCAACTGGTAGTACTAACAAACTTTGACATATCGTGTAACTAGTGTAGGTAATGGTATAAACTGTAACTGTAGATAGTAATCTTGTTTAGATAGTAAACTGTGACGTTAGATAGTAATCTTGTTTAAGCTTAAAAATAGGCCCTTTTCAAGCCGATATCTAACGGTTTCCGAATGCCCATTTATGGTTGCATAATACAAGGATGTGATGATAGCTATAAAATAGATACAACAAGGAGACATCTATTAAATATCTACAGTAGAAAATTACGGACAGTTTAACAAAAGATGAATATCGAACACCGTGACTTGATAGGTCTTAACTGTATAGCCTACCACTACCTTTCTCTACCGTTAAAAGTGTAATTGGTTAACACTAAACCATGTTGTTGACATCTAACTGTTAAGGCCTTCTTAATTAAAAGACAAAGTGTTCGAAAGAAAAAAAAAAATCTCAGTGTATTCACATTGAGCAAAATTTGTTGGCAACCTAAGATTTCTAGTTTGACAAGTAAACAATACCATTGTGTAGAAAGGAGAATTACGAATTCCTACAGTGTAAGATGGTCATCTAATCTGTGGGTATAATATTACTTCACCCAGTGAAGCAAAAAAATACAGTTTATCCTAAAATTGAGCCAAAATAAACATCACATGGAGAAACACGTTGATAGAACAAAATTAATAACTCGATGCTTACCCTCTCAAGGTGCAACACAGTCTTCTCAGCAGCATAAGGAGCCCTAACAGCACGACAAGGTTGAGGTCATGGAATTTCACTTTAACCTGGTACTCGTTGGTGTGTCACTGCCTGTTCTCTTCTCTTCAAGTCCAAATCTCAACCTTTAGTGTTTTTCACTGACATTTGTTCTATGTAAATGAACCTCCCTGGACGCATCTCCATCTTTATTAGCTCCTACACGAACAAAAACCAAACAATATGAATAAATGATTCAAGATCGACTGTAAAGTAAAATGAAAATCAACATAACTTCAATTTCACAAGTTTAACTAATTATCTTTTTGCAATAATAGATATGTAGCTGGCAGGTACACAAGCTATAGTGATGTGTAACTACCTGCTACATTAGCTATATCCATGTGTAACTACAAGGTATGCAAGCTAACCGGAACTCATTTGAAGCGACCAAGAAATGAAGAAATATGCAACAACCTTGGATTTTTCCATTACCATTGAAACCCTATCTGTCCTTCCTTTAATCTTCAAAAATCATATGTAAGATTAATGTGTACCTAGCGAGTACACATGTATGTAGCTTGTGTATCCAGCAACTACACATGTCTGTAGCATGTGTACCTAACAGCTACACATGTGCGTAGCTTGTGTATTCAGCAGCTACACATGTCTGTAGCTGCTATAACACCAAATATCCTGCAACTACTGTATCCAGAAGCTACAACGTCTATAACACCATGTATCCTGCAATTTATTGTATGTCGTGTGGACCAATATGTACATAGAAGGTGACAATCAAGCGAAGCGGCGGTTGATATTGGTGATCGGGCCCAAGTTTAGTCGTATACATATGCATAGTAGGGCTACATTCTTACAAAAAAATTCTGCAAGCCTGTTATGAAAACATATCAGATCATCCTAAACTTACCTGTGGAGAAAATCAACGCCATATACCTCCTTCAAGGTCAGCACGCATAGCAATCTGGGATCAATTCAATCACGTTGGTCATTGCTTTCAGAATAAAGAACTCTGAAGCTATATATCCATATGAAATCCTTTTCCACAGTCTCTACAAAAATGATTGCTCAATCTCCAGCTTCATTTAAGATTTCTCTTAGTTAGTAAAGACCACCACCAGCTTCAAATCCACCATATTACTATTCTCCCATACAATAGAAGAAGAAAGCGAGATTAATTGTTACCACTGTTACAACGATTAATATTAGCATAATTTAAAACATGATTATACAATTTCTAGCAGATTAATTAACTCATAATAAACAATTTATCATGAATAACTAAGATTCAGATTAAGTAAATCGATTCTAAGGGTAATAGAGATTAAGGTATGCCGATTTTGAATCTGATTATTGATTTTCGAACGAAATTAGGGATTAAAAGATATATCAAATCACATGCGAGCCCTATAAAACTTCGATATATATATTTTTTTTTGAGATTCTTCTCTCGGAAAGAAGATTAAGGGCGAGATAACATTAGATCTAAACTCCGATTATAAATCAAATCAGAAATTCAAACTGAAGTTTTTAGGTTTTTAAATTCGTAAATATAAATTCAAAAATTCATTTCGAAATTGAAAAGTAAGCAATCGCGATCTAATTAGAATGACATGGGAAATGAAACTTACCTTTTCGCTCGTTTTTGTTGATTGAATCTTTAGATTCATTTGTTAATGATGATGATTTACATCCATTTTTCCCTGGTTGATTCACAACTGATCTTTTAATACATGTTGTTGATGTCTAGATTTAGTTAAGAGATCGATTTCACATCTAAAAGTGTATTTTCTCTTGATTTCTTTATAAATCGCCAGCGCTCTGAAATCGAATTGGAAAGGTAAATGAAATGATTTCGTTGGTGATGTCTGGATTTAGTTAAGATATATATTGTAGGGTAAATTTGGTATTTTAAGAAATTGATGATGTCAGCGATGCGAAAATTTTCAAAATAAAACCCAGATCTGAAAGTTTTGGGCTTAATAATAACAAATTCTTTAAATTATGGAGTTGATAATAATGTGATCCATATTGTGGGGTTTCTATAGGTAGAACCCATATTATTTGGTGTAGGTGGTAGTCAACGTTGCTGATGGGGGGGACCAGATTCCAGGAGCGGGTACTGGCTCCCCCAATCGTCCTAACAAACCCCATAACCTATACTTTATTTCCCAAAACACCCCCACCCTCTTATACGAGTTAAGTTTCACTGTTCCCCTAAATTTCTTTCAGAGCAGAATAGAAGAGAGACCAGAAGAGCAGATTAATGCGTAGCCATGTGAATATGTGTCAGCGTTCATTAAATAATTTCAAGTTCATGATCAATCAAACACTCAAGTAAGTTGGTGTTCACTATTTGACTGTTTCTAATAAAATCCAAAGTTTTATGATCAATTGGGGTTTTTAATGAAACCTAAAGGGCGAATTATGGCTAGGGTTTAGGTTGGTACGGATATTTTTCTTTTCTTTTCTTATGATCAGTAAGGTTGGTAAATTTTCAGTACTAATGGTTCAATGGTTTTTGTTTGATCCAAATTCATTCATGGGTTTAACATGTATACTGTTTTTTTTTTTTTTTTTGCTCATACTGTGTTTGATATATTGTCACAGTGAAAACTTCCATATGAAAGTATACATTATGATGCTTTCTATGAAGGATTTTACAAATTCTACCGAGGGAGCGAGAGTTGCAGAACTGAGCAGAAATATGGCGAAGGAATGCTCATGGAGTTTAAAGAGTGGGGAATACTTGGGAGATATCTCAACCCTCAATTTTATTCCTCTTCCTCTTCCTCTTCAATTATCTTCATTCCCTTTTCTTCTTGCTGGTTAGTATCCTTTCTTCTCTTTGCTCACAACCTCTTAAATTCATTGGTGGAATTTATTTTGATACAAAGATGTGAATTTTATTACCAGCATTGGCCATGGGGGCACTGTCCCAATAGCTGGTGTCCCGGCTCATCACTATTTGATACATCATTGACGTAAAGATGGGATATTGATTTGTAATGTTAGCATAGGCAATTTGGGAGTGGCGGCAGTCGTCCCTCCCAATAGCTGCTGGCTATAAGAGGCTAGGTTGATCTAAAAATTACGATTTTGCTCCCACCAAGACTAGTTTACCCGCCCTAAACATAGTATCCCCTTCTTCTGCCTTGGTACGGTTTGAGGTATTGTGAGCCTGAACCATGGCATACTTGTGAGTCCAATTAAGTAGCTCCGAGGGCAGAAGTTTGTACCAACTATCAAGTTTTATTAAGCTCGAGCCTATCATATCCTTTCTTTCTTTCACCATTATATTACTCTTCTTCTATTCAAGTTATAATGTGGAAATAATGAGTGGTTTTGAACCTCCTGTTTGCAGGGTTATAGGTATGACAGGCATATGGGAGTCACTAATGTTGGTTTCATTTTGTGGCTTGTGCACTTTTCACTGGAAATCATTAAGTGCAATAGCTACTAATGGCGCCATGAAGGTACTGATAGATGTTATATGTGTTGTTATTAGTGGTAATTGCAACCTTTTTATACACTTATTCCGATCAAGCTGCTGAGTATTGGAAACAAGCTATAGCGCTGACAAAACAGAAATTGCTCGTGCGCTTGGTCTAGAGGTTGGTGTTAGCATTGGGTTGTGCTTCTTGCTCGGGAATGCAGTTGCCGGATCCATGTACGTGGAGTTACAGCTAAATGCCTAATGACAAAGGACTATTGGTAGTATAAGATTATTCTAGGAAGGTTTCCTCTACCTAGTTAATTTTATACTACATCCACATATAGTTTTTTTATTTTTAGGGACTATTGTAATGGTACCCAGATATTTTTGTACTACACCATGCACTAAGGTGCAAAGAATTTTATACTACATAGCCACATATTGTTTTCATTTTTTAGGAATTATTGGTATTGTACCCAGATAATTTTGTACTACACCATGCACTAAGGTGCAGCGAATTTTATACTACATAGCCACATTTTGTGTTTTGGGTTCCTCTACACATTTAATTTTATACATCTACGAAAGTGGCAGTTTATAGAGGTGGTTTAACAAATGAAAGGATTATGAGATCGTATTATGTCGACCACCTTGCAAAAGAGACTAAATTTTGACAAATAGAAGTACAATCCATTAAAATTTTGGCAATAGCCCAAAAGAAACAGGTAACTACCATTCAAAAAAAATAAAAATAAATACAGGTAACCTGCAGTAGGAGATCATCATTATTGTTAATCCTTAAGAGCTCAGATGAATTAACACTCATAGCAGTGGGTCAAATTATGTTCGTACATAAGATTATATTGCTCCTATATTTCATATCCATCAACTGAAAGAACAAAATTTTAGACGCAGCTAACTTATGGCGGTTTCACTACCGTCGCTCAGTTCTGATTCGACCCCACCCTTCTTTAAGTTCCGATTCTCCTTCTTTTCTCTATCTCCCATTGATTGTCGTCCTCCATAGGCTCTACATCACCTTCGGATTTTTTTTCTCGCTGCTTTTCTTTGCTTAAACTCCATCTGCGATACCCATGTCAAATTTCTCTCCTACTGCAAATTCACTAAAAACGGAGAAAAGAACACAAACAGACCATTATAAAACATGACATCGATTAGACAATACTATTTCATAATGCTACTTTTGAATGGGAGTAGTAACTAGCAAACAAAGGAATTAACAAAGCAAATGGGACTCTTACTACTGCTCATTATATCCAGACTTATGACTGCATCATTGTTCCTTCTCCTCAGCCATCTATATATAGATGAAAATTGGCGAAGAGTAAATCAATCGAAGATTGCCAACTTATACATAGGCCCTTGAACCTCACAAGCGACTTCACTAAGAGTTTGGTGTGAGTCTCACAAACTGTAACCAATCATCCAGATCAAAAGTTAATGGGATGCACTTTTTTGTCGCGATAATTTCGGCAATAGGTAAAATCAACTATAACCCATTCACGTATAATAACTGTTAGCAACAAGTTTATTATCTAAAGCAGTATTCACACTTCATTTACAAAATCAAGAACACATAGAGAAATAGCTTTAAAGTTCAGTTATTGTTGAAACATCGAGGCAGAAATAACCAAAGGTAATAATACTGGTTAAGAAGGAAAAAATGCTAGTCCCAGTTTTACAGCGAAACAGAACATTAACATGCTAACAAATTAACAACGAAGCCTGTGGTTACCTTAAAATCAATCATTCTATGAGACAAGCATATCTTCAATAAGATAACTTCCGCTGAATTGATCAACCTTTCTAGCAAAAAAAAATGGATCAACCAGTCAGGAGAAATGACAAAAATAGAACTAAGAAACAAGAACATTTTCCAAAGAATAAATGGAACCGAGGAGGGATAATGTGACTGAAATACATAACGGAGCTTGGAAATTCAATTTCGGATGACAGCACGATCCACTCTATGAAATGAAGGGAGAACAAGTAGATCTTTTATTAGTTTTCACTGCAATAAGATATACAAATGGAAAAGTCAGTGGCAATTATGCTGTCTTGTGTTTTCCATGATGTTCTCTCTATATCACACCCGATAAAGAGTACAGAGAAGATCAAATGAAACTTACTACAAGTGGATCCAGGAATTTCATAGGTATATCAGCCATATACAAACGAATTTTCTGTCTGACTTTGGGAAAAAAGATCAACAGTGTACTAAAATGAAAAATGTTAAGACCCAGTGTTAAGTAAAGTTACTCGCACTATTACTATTGGGATCATTGTCGTTCTGAGCTCCCGGACTATTCTGGATAGAGGCTGCAAATAACAAAACAAGAAGATATTATATTGTGTGTTAGAATTTGTTCACAATGGTTATGAACAAGTTGTCAGTTCCATTCGTCTGTTGGTATATGGTAGCCAGTTATTGAAGTATTTGAGCCATTTCATTTGACACCCTAATAGTTAGATGTTCTGCTACTCAGTCATGATCATTATACCTGTTCCAAAGGCAACAACCAATATTCGCAGAGAATTAAAAGCTCAATTATACCAAAGGCAGCAACTAGTATTCGCAGAGAAATTATACATACTTTTTCTAAGAGGGGAAATTTGGAAGGAAAATGAAGAAAAAACCCATTATGTCCTGCAGACTAAAGGGCCAGTGTATTTCTATAAAATGGTACAAAGTAGAATGACAAAGAAAACATCTCCTTGTGTTAACCTCTAAATCTGCCCAGATTATACCAGTCCTAACCAATTCATAATACTATAAATATTCAAATCAACCAAAATCCAGGACCAATTTCTCTGTATCGAGCATCAAAAGTTAACAATAAGCCAATCGGTTCAAACCGAGCCTCGAAAATCATCTTCTTTGTAATAACCGCATCAAAATTACACTGGAATTAACCACGCATATATTCATTTAACCAAACCAATTTACAGTAGATACATCGAATTCAAACACAACAATTCAAAATCAACCAATTTTGTTTAAACCCTAAAAATTAGGAAAAAAAACGAAACCCTAAAAATTAGAAAAAAAAACAAACTTAAAAAAACAAGGGTTTACCTTTGTATGAACTTGAGAGAACTGATTTCTGATGATACCTTCTTTAATGAGAGGTTGAGAATAGGTTAAAGATCGATATGTATGTGAGGAATCCAGTACCACTAAAAGGAGCTCTGTTTTTCTCGACACAGAGAGGAAGAGAAAGAGTAAAATTAATGGAGGAAAAGATCTGGGCTTTTTGTACGTTTATATAGAAAAGGGTAAACTGGTAATCTCGTAACAGCGAAAATATATCCCTTATCTTGAATACGGTTGGGGGGAACCGACCAGTACCCTCCCCTGGAATCTGGTCCCCTTCATTAGCAGCGTTGGTGGTAGTTTTCACAACTCATATTACCGCACTAGATTGAACCCGGGCATACATCCGAATAA
>JAJJMA010211884.1:0-27122 GCA_023529015.1 Papaver nudicaule | reverse complement strand
ATTAGGACTTTTATGCTCTTATTAAAGTTGTATTCACCCGTATTCTTTTTTTAATGAATCTTATTCTTACCTATTGACCGATCAAAAAATAATCAATCCAAGAAGAAAGTTTACATCCTTAAATGCTTTTTCAAATAGATGTAAATTTAGGAACCGCAAAGAGCTTTCTCAAAGTGAATAGCTAGGGGCCTAGGTTCTATGAAGGTTTAAAGAACAATTCATTACTCCAATTCATCGCTCCAATTCCTTTTTTTATAATCAAGTTCATTTAATTAATAAACTACCCAAAAAAGACATCAGTACATTTATTTTGAATATTATTTATTTTTATTAAGATAATGCATACAATGTTTGTAGCACATTTCATGTCTTAATATTCATGATGATGGGGCTTCACTATCCTAACAAGCTCTGCTCCACTTCTCAAAGTTCATAAATACAGTCACCAACAGCTGCAACAAAAATGAAAGAAAATGTTAGCACACTTCATGGGTTATTAATCTTTTTTCTGGTTCAAATAGCAATAAATTGAATTTGAATATATTGAGGTACTAACATGGATCAGAAGTAGTAGTGAGACCAGTGCCATTAAAATAGCAATCCCAAGCATGTTTACCAGCAGCTCTGTAATGAAGATTCATGACCACTGATGCATGGGCGTATGTGGTGTTAGGGTAAAAACATGACCCATCTCGAGCTATAGGACTACAATCAACTCCCAACTGTGTGCAACCAAATTCAATGTTGTTGCGCAGGTATTTCTCTTCTGTTGATGGTTTAGCAATACACCATGAGTCAACATCTGAATTTGCCGCCTGCGTTATAGCAATTATTAAACCGTATGTCAGCAACAAGCAAACACAGTATCAGAGTAAAACTGAGTCTGCTTTCATTAATTTTAACTGTGGTAAAAATTTGGGAACTTGTAGCGAGACTTACTGGTCTGCTCTGTGCATGTCGATTACTGCTAGGGCCAGGGGCAGATTCTGCATCCGATTATTTACAAGAAAGAAAAAAAAAAACAAATTAGTCCTAACTCATTAATGATCATGTAGTCTGCATAAAAACATGTATTGTAAATTCCAAACTGTCAGACAAATCCCAAGCTTGATTTAGATAACTTTAAATGGTAAGTCAAAATTGATGCGAGCTGGGTGTACTTCAAAATTGTTTACTAATGCTTGATGAAGACACAAATAGACATCGATTGCTCATCCTCTTTCGTGGACAAAATGTGAGAGCCTTTGTAGTTCATACATATTCGACTTGTTATTATCGATTACTAATTTTTTTTTTTTTTTTTTTTGACTTCAATCTAATCTCTGTCGAATGTGGAACCCAAATCTAAATTTGAATCTGGAGGGTAATAAGAAATTGGCCAGTATTTTGCGAGCAAGTCACGTGAATCTTAACATTCTTTTTTTGGATTTTTGCAAGAGGCAAAACAATGATAATGCATATTGGATTTTAGACAAAAAAAAAAACAATTTCTCCACTGACAATTAGGCACACAAAATCACAATGCTCAAACAGGATTCAGGTTCGGGCCCTGATGACAAGATTTTTTTCATCAAAAGGAAAAAAACAGTTTATTTTGCAAGAAGGGAAATGTAAAAACGGATTCGATGGTCTCAATGCGTGAAGGAAAAATGGTTCTAAGGTGAAAGAAACGGCTGAGATATCATCGCCTTCGTCATCGTCGTCGAGAAAGTCCCTCGTTTGCATCTATATGTCAGATGTGGATAATAGCCACAAAGATGCATAAAAGATTAAGTAGCTCAACAAGAGAATCCACCTCATTAGTCCTATACATTGATATTGTAGCAAACCAGATTAAGAAAACATACAAGGAAGAAGAAAAACGTAGTAACATTCAGATACTAGCTAGGTAGGGTAATGATTAATGAACTTACCAGTGCAAGCTGCAAAACACAAAACAGAAGCCAAAACCAGTGGAAGAAAACCCAAGTAGAACATTTTTGTACTAGTTCTAGTACTTGCCATGTCTAACTACCTAGTAGTACCAAAGAGATAGATAGATAGATAGATAGATGGTTAAAGAGATAAACAGAATGTCTCAGGAAGTTACTTAAGAGGGATGTAATGGGGCAGCAATGGTGGGGTTTAAATAAGGATAATTTGGGTCTCCATTCGAGGATATCATTCACGAGATCAATAAGTTTAAAAATAATGCAATACAGATGTTTTACCGGTTTGTTTTTTGTCAGTACGAAATGACCTTAACACCCTTACAACATAGAATGGGTAGGAAAGACCAGAGAAATCAATAGTCTAAAAGCCAGGGGTACTATTGTCCCAGTAGTTCAAAATTAGTACAAAAAATGGGTTAATCATCAAATCTCACTCTGTTTGAGAAACTGGCCAACAAGAAGGAAAAAACAGGTAGGCAAGCTTGCATGCTCATCTCTCTTTCGGTACAGTTCAAGCATGCAGTTTTAATTTTAAACACTAGTGTACTAAATGCGTGATCTCAATGCCCCACTTCCTCTCTTCTCTACCTGATCTTCCTTCATGACACTCTCAAGGTTTCAAAAATGAGCCATTGCGCAGCAGGCTAACAACAACAAGGAAAACGGTTATAACATCCTGCATCTTATTTTGACAGAAAAGAGAATATGCATCATCTTGTAAATAATGGAAGTTTCCATCTCTTATTGTCATAAAGTCCCAGAGGTTAGTGGGAATTCGAACCCATCAAAAAAAAAGAAAAAAAAAGTGGGAATTCGAACCCAGACTACTAAAACCACAAGTGTCCAAACAACTCAACTGTTGTGATTCTACGGCTTCACATATCTATTAGAATGTGGGCATCCAACTTAAAGCCAATTGGCAATGAGTGGAGTGGCCCATGGGATTATTAACTGCAGGATTTTAAAGTGCCCATACAATGTGAAACTAATAATCTCAACAATATCCAGTTAGCCATTACAAGGGGTGTCAAAAATAGTGAAATGACTAAGTAACCCGTTACACCAATTTACACCTCACTTACAAATTACACTCTACATACAAATTATACCCTAAACCTAACAAACCAAAAAAAAAAAAAAAAACCTCAAAATCAAAAATATTTTTCTCCTACTCTTTCTTCTGCCTCTCATTCCATTTTTTTTCCTTTTGGAATTTCATTCAGTGGTGGAGCAATGGAGAACCAAATGTAATAATAGAAACCCACCATTTGATTTCGTTGTTGATGGTTAGTTCACTTAGGTTAACTTTGAAAAATTAAAAAAACTAAAAAATTTGTTGTGTTTTTTTTTTTTTTTTTTGACGTTCAAAAGCGACTTACGGCCCATATAACAAGTCGTAACTTGAACTTACGGCTCAAAAATTAAGAACTTGTAGTCGTAACTAAGTTACGGTTGTTGTATTAGCAGTCGTAACTAAAGTTATGTAAGTTACGGGTCAATACGTGTTTACCCTATCAGCCGTAACTTATTAATTACTTTGAAATTTAATTTATGTCGCAAACATATGAGCCGTAAGTGTGTATCTTATAGCCGTAAGTTTTGTCATCTTCATAAAATCTCTAAGTTTACTTACGGCTACCTATAACTCAAGCTTACCAGTCGTAACCCACACTTATGGCTTAAAACAAGAAGAACTTCTAGCCGTAACCATTAGCTTCAGCCAAATACTGAAAACCAAGTTGAGTTACGGCTAGTTGGCTACCTGTAATTCAACCTTATCAGCCGTAACTTACACTTACGTCTTACAAATTGTAGCCGTAAATAAAAGTTTGATTATTTGTCGCAAACAATCTAGCCGTAAGTACTTACTTTTCAGCCGTAAGTCCAAAGTTTGGTCTTTTAGACCTTTTGTCGAACACCTTGCACACATAAACAAACGGCTCTGATTTCATTAAATATTTACTTTAAAAAAAATCAACTCAAATCATTGTTGTCATAGCCTTTTGTCGAACAACACCAGATTATCTTCGCAGGAAGTTTAAATTAAGTTAGCACCCATGATTGAAAACTTAAACTGAATAACACGTAACTAAAGCATTTATATGGACAAACACGAAATTGACGATTTCAAGCAACGAAACAAGATTTAAATAAGCTTAGGAGCATCCATAACGCTTGAGTAGCCTTATACTTTGCAACTTCTTTCTTTTCATGAAAAGGTTCTGTTATTTCTCTTCGAGCTTGAGAACTGCTTTTAGGGTTTACCTATTTTAGTGCGGTGATGGTGTAACAACATGACTTAATTATTTTGATTATTAGTTTAATTAAGTTAAGTTAATCATGTGTTAACTAATTAAACGCTAAACATAATAGGCAAATTTGGTATTAAAAATATACTCCCTCCGTCCCACATATTGAGCTAGTTGGGATTTGCACAATTATTAAGGCAAGGAAGAGAGAGATTTTTTTTTTCATGTTTACCCTCAACTATTGTTATTATCCTATTTTCACTCTCTTTCATGGGACCACTCTTCTTTTGACTTAGAAAGGGTAGTTTTGAAAGTTTATGATATAAAATGGAACTAGCTCAATTTATGTGGGACAAAATTAAAATAGAACTAGCTCAATTTATGTGGGGACGGAGGGAGTATATATATACATAGGAGGAGAGCCAAAATGCTATGTGGAGATTAAAAGTAGAAGGGTTTCAGATTTTCTGAAGCCATAGGGGGGAGCCAAAATGCTATGTGGACTGTGGAGAGTAAAAGTAGAGGGTTTCAGATTTCCAAAAGCCCCAGAATCACAATTCTTAATCAAAGCACTTCATCACACAAGTTTAACTTGCACAGCTTCAGCATATAAAAGTATACAAAAATGAAATAAGAATAAAACGATCCTTGCAGGAAATATAGAAACGTAAGTACACAATTGCCTCAACTCTCTCAGCCAATATTTACTGGTCACTATAACTAATTACTTTCCTTATGGTGACTTATTTACAGTGTAAATAACTTTATTACAGTGTAGATAACTTTATAAGAGGGTATTTGTTTTTTACCTCCTCTGAAAATTCAGTTTTCCAATACAATAAGCAAAAAGAGAAGCAAAGATAATGGGATAAGCGAGAAGAATAACAGCAACAACAGGAAGTTGATTATGGTGAAACCCAAAATAATCATTTACAAAATTAGAGACCGTCTTTTTTTCTCCGAAAACCAAAATCTCCTTTTCCACATCTCCAAATTGCGAAGATAGCAAACCGTTCAGCGTCCAAGATGTTGGGGTCAGATAGTAAAACCATATCCACCACTTCGGAATGTTCTGCATTTCAAGACAGATGATTAGCCAGTGCTTAAGTACATCACATTTCAATTGAATCATTCCCAAGCATAACACTACAACTACTGTATATCAGAATAGTGAAAAAGTTGGCTCACCGGTTTTGGTATTGGAAACCCAGAAAAGAGAGACAGCATTGTGTAGAATGTAGATGATAATATGGCAGCGATTTGAATGTTTGGTGTAATGGACACAATCAACATTCCAAGATAGTTGAAGTAAAGAAGTGTACAGAACATTGCATAAAAGCTCCAGAAAACCTTGTAAGCTGAACCGATGTAACCGATCATCGGATAAGCGATTATTACGTACAAAACTGACTCAACAAACAGGTAAGGAATTTCGACCACCACCTACAAATGAACCAAGACACGGTCAGTTAAAAACAGAATGAAAATAAAAAGCCCAAACTCGAAAACACTTTTTGGGACAAAAGAAAGATTAGGGAACTGTCATGGTAGCTGAAAGAACATTATTCTTGAAAAAATAATTATAAGACAAATCAACACCATGAGTTCAGGTCTTAACCTAACCTGAGCAAATGCATAAGCCCATGAAGAATACATTCCTGCGAATCTTTCCCGGTAAAGAACAGTGCGTTCAGTTGAAACAAATGGCAAAACTGTTGAGCAGTTGTTCACGCCCAAGAAGATAACAGCGGAGAACATTGAACCAAATACATTGAACAAACTCTGCTGATCAATTCTGCAAAACAAGAACATGTTGGTGCATGCTTCATGGATATTCAATTTTGAACTTTGCTGATTTAGAGTTTTCCAGTGTAAAGCGAGGGAGGTTAGATGTACTTACATATTCTTCCCTTGCTGCCAAAACAATACTCCGAAGAGCAGAGATGAAACGATCATGTGCGCAATTCGCATCAAGTTATAGGCAGGACTCCTCCAATATGACAAGTTTTGTTTCCAAAGACAAGCTTTGAACTGCCCCCAACCGCTCTGTGCAAATTGGGTAGCAAAATGCAAGTCCCTCGAACCAGGAGGTGGACTGCTCAACTGTTTAACCACTTCGATCTTTTCTCTACAATCAGAAGAATAAGAAAAATCACGAATTTTACAAACCAAAATAGAAGCATGTGCTGCGGTCCATCAACAACATAAGACCATTTATCAGCATTCTTAAATATTGGTTTTCCCTTCAAAATATTATGACAGAGAGTTGTCACGATCTGTAATAACTTGCATGTAAATATACTTACTTATACAAAGTGGACTCTCTGTAAAGATTAGCAAAATCAACTCCAAGTTCTTTTTCTGCTGATTCAGAAGTGACTTCCAACATCCATGTTGCTGGATTGTACTTATCTTTAATCCTCGGGACGCCAAATATACCCTGTCAGGAAATAGGAGGCACCAAATCAAGACCCAAATGACATTTGCTTTTCCAAACTTTTGACAATTATAAAGTGTTTACCTCAAAATATTCGATAACCCTATTTGAATGGTGACCTAACAGTCCTGAGTAGATTATGCGCCCTCCACCTTTCATCAGTATCAACTGCAAGAAGAGTAAATACAGAACATTGTATCGGCATTGCAATAAGAGTAGACAGTGCAAGATAATACGTCACGTTAATAAACTGTTAGTACCTCGTCAAACGCCTCAAATATATCGATACTTGGTTGGTGGATGGTGCAAACAATGGTTCTACCTGTATGAACCACATTCTTAACTGCCCGCATGACAATGGCGGCAGCTCTTGCATCTAAACCAGATGTTGGTTCATCCATGAAGATGATTGAAGGGTTCGCGACTAGCTCCACAGCTATTGTAAGCCGCTTTCTTTGCTCAGTTGATAAGCCACTAACACCAGGAATACCTACTAAAGCATCTTTAATTCCATCAAGCTCAATTGTTTCAAGGACTTCATTCACAAATGCCTGCAAATAACATTTAAACCAATTTGATAACTAAAAGTTTTATACTGAAAATAACACTAAAATCAAACCGAAATTATAAACTTCATCCGATATATATCATACATGTTTTGTGTTTGAATCGATATCAGACGAGAGCCGCAACCAAGCTGAATATATTATTGACTCTTCTACAGTAATTTGTGGTGAATGTATGTCTGTCTGCTCACAATAACCTGATATCCGAGAATAAGTTTCTTGGGATTTAGGATATCCACCAATGCTTATATTTCCTTCGATAACACCACCAGTTTTTCTTCCAGAGAGGACGTCCATAAGAGTTGTCTTCCCAGCTCCACTAACACCCATTAATGCTGTGAGAACCCCAGGTACAAAAGCTCCGGATATATCCCGAAGAAGTTGGATCCTGTTCTCTTCAAAACCCCGTTCCTTCATTTCCTGAAAACAAAACAAATACATTGGGAATTTGATTATATCTTCATATCCAACTACTTTGAAGTTGTTAAAAAGACTATCCTAGCAGTGATTACCAAAGGGGTATCGATGAAGTACTGCACGTCTTGAAATGCTACTGTTAGGGGCACAAAAGGTAAAACCATCCCTCCTGTAAAACGAGCCAAAATAAGAACCAAATTTTGATAGCACATAAATGTTTCAATTTTTTTTTTCCGATAGCAGAATTATTGGTTAGGTTTTACCCTTCTTTTGCTGAGAAGTACTTTTAGAAGAAAGAGATGGTTCCTCCTTGATGTTGCTCTTAAGTTTGCGGCCTTGAATTTGAGAGAGTTTCTCTTGGGAAATAATAGCACGAGACATCCCAGGAGCTGCATAAATTACAAAATTTGGGTGATGACATGTATAACTCTGGCAATTATTTAAATAGTTCACTGCGGTGAATTATCATCTTACGCTTTAAAAATGTCAAGGCTAAAGTAAAACCAATGTTGAACAGTATTGCGAAGCCAAGTAATGCCCCCAATGATATCCAGTAGAAGTAACTGTCGAAGTTCAGGCCACGACTTTCTAGGGTTTGACGCCCTAGAGTTGTGTTTAACGACATCTACAAATGACAACGGATAGCACATAAGGAATTCTGATTATCTATTGGTTTATTTCTGACATGCCCAAGTCTAAACATCCCAATAAATCGTAACTCACATGTTGCCATCGTGGAGCAAGAAATTCGTTCAGGGTTATGCCTATCTCTCCATATGACATTGGAGAAATCCAGAAGCCCCACCGCAACCAAGCAGGCATGGAAGCTGTATTAAAACAAAATTAAGCATATAAAAGAAGCTAAACATTCCAAAGGGACGAACGAACACCAAAATAAAGGGTAGGCCAACTTACGTTGTGGGATCACGAAACCGCCAAATAGCAGGACAAATAATACTACATAACTACCAGCTATTGAAGAAGCAACTACAGTTTGGAAAAATGCAGCAACCAAACGATACATGGATATAGATGCCAGGTGCATTGCAAAAAGCAGTACGAACTGACCGATGAATCTACAAAGGACAGTTAAGGAATAAAATTTTAGAATATACTCTATGCAGCGATGTTTTATAAGTTTTTCGTACGAATAAGTAGTTTGTGCATAAGAAACTCACCTTCCAAATTCAGGACTGAAACCAATGACATAGTAAGTAAGAACAGTCCATACAATAGCTTCCAAGAATGAAAGAGGAATCTTAAGAATAGCAGCTGGAACTGCATAAGCCCAAGCTGGGTAAAAGCATAGTTCCCTCTGTTTGTAGAAAACAGCAAGTCTTGAGACAGTCATAGACAGCTCAGGGAATCCATCAAACAGAAGTATCATAAGTGCATAAAACAAAGCACCCAGATAATAATTTGCATGGATCACGTCAACATGCAGCCGAGTTCGTAAAAAGACAGTCATAGTGACAAATGCTATGAAGACAAGCTGCAGCAGAAAACACGTGAGGTGTGAGTCCATCGTCAGATACAGATATTCTTACATAACACCTTATATAGAAGAACTGAGCCAGAAAGTAGGAAGCTTTACAAACCTGAGTTGTTTTGAAGACATATATGAAAGAATTCCTCCTCATGAGAAGATATTCTCTGGCCATGCAAGCTTTAAAGAGTTCCCACTTGGGTAGTGAATACTTGCTAAAGGATAAAGAATCTTTGTGACATTGGGATCTATCATATGGCTTAGAAAGCTCCTCATCTAGCCTCTTCCCAATCTTGAATTCCTTGAATTCTTTGCAAAATTCATCGACAGAACAATACCTAAATTCCTGCTCCGTATCATACCAGTATTGAGCCTGATCCTTCCTAGAGATAACCTGCAAAAGGAACAAGTTAATTCATAAATAGTGAGAGATTGCACATTCAAAAAATAGGAAACCTGGCATCTTACCTCCTGGAGGAAGTCCGCGGCACCTTTTCTTTCTGGGCACCTAAATCCACATTTTTCGAAAAACTCAAGAACATAACTACATGGGCCATGATATACTACTTTTCCTTCTGCCATCAAAATAATGTCATCAAAAAGATCATAGGTCTCTGGTGCCGGCTGGAGAAGTGAGATCAACGCTGTAGCATTTGTAATATGCACCAATTGCTGAAGATATGCAACAACTTGAAAGGTAGTAGAACTGTCTAAGCCATTAGAAATTTCGTCCATAAAGAGAGCTTTTGTTGGTCCAACAATCATCTCACCTGTTACAGAAAAGCATGAATTCTTAATAATATGGAAATGCAACCAGCAGAATGTGGTAATGTAGTAGATGCTCATGGTTGAAGTACCTGTAGTCAATCTTTTCTTTTGACCACCAGAGAGGCCTCTTCTCATGGCATCACCAACCAGTGTATCACCACAAATATCAAGTCCAAGTATCTGATAGACCAGGGACACAGTAAACAAACAGAAAAACCTATCAACGATTAATGCTTCGTATATGAAATAACTCAATAAGAGAAGTTTCATTTTGGTTCTGTAATAAAGAACTACCTTTATAATGTAATCAGTTTGAAGACTTCTCTGTAGTCCGTCAACAGAAATTGCCTGCTTAACAATCATTGACCACATCAATCAGCACCAGAGAGTGCAAAAGCTAATCCAAAGCGGAATAAACAAGAAGTGTCGTGCATGTTCTAAATTCAAAACACTATTACATACTTCTTTTGGAACTTGGTCGCGCTTTTATTGCATTCATCCATAAATAGATGAGATAGAAGACAGGGAAGAAAACAACAGCTAAACAGTCAACGTTACCTTCATGTAAGTATCTAAATCTGGATCAGGAACAATCCCTGCCTCCTTTTCTCTTCGACAGACTTCCAGCATAATATCTGCACATGCATAAAACCAACTTCCCCTGTAGTGAGTGGCTTATAAATAAAATTTCAGCAACTGCAAGATCACAGTCTAAATAAAAAGCTACCTGCGCGGCTTCCAACACCCTGACAGCAAGCTGAAAAATCAAGTGTTTCTCTTACAGTCATCTCAGGAATATGCAGATCATATTGGCTTATATAGGCTGATGTTTTCTGAGGAACGAACTCTTCCAATTTGTAACCATTGTAACAGATTTCTCCTGTCACCTGAAACCAGGCAAAGAAAGGGATGAAAGACAAGTCATCAGCTCTATAATTGTAGGACTTTTCTTACCAGGGAATAAAAAAACCTCGAGACAGAAATAAAACCTTGAGAGACTGATCTAGTTTCCCAGAAAGTGCCAATAAAAAGGTGGTTTTCCCACATCCTGGAGGACCAAGCAACAGTGTCATTCTGCAAATTATACCAACATCCATAAATGAAACTAGATTAGCAAAACACGCACATTCAACCACATTAGTGGCGCATTCGGCGGAAAAAAGTACACAGATGGAAGCTCAGTTTTTTGGAATGTTTTGTACTAAAGCCGTTCCAACCCATAGTTAAAACTGAATTAGCAGGGTTTTCTTCATATATATTTCAGTCTTGATTATATAAAAAAAGGTTACTGAAGTTTCTGAAACTAGAAATGTATATCTTACCTCCCCGGCTTAATGATGCCACTGACATCTTCAATGATGCTTATTTTGGCTTCTTGCGACTTTGCACCTAATAATCTGGGGAAACCCTGGTCAATCGGAATTGCCAATGGTGAAAGAAAGAAATAAAGGCAAAGCATTAAAAATTACATGTATACATCAATTCACCAGAAAGCCTCAATCACTTGGTCAAACATCACCACAGAATACCATATTACCATCAAACATATTTCTAGTGTACTCAAGTCAAGCTTCAGGAATACTGAACAGTGGAGGAAACAGGGAAGCATTTGTAACAAATTTATCAAAAAAAAAAAAAAAGAGAAACATGCTTACTGGTATGTTATTACAAGTAACAAGTACATATTTGTGATAGAAAAATATTGGACATTATTTATGTTGCAAGGAATAAGTACAGGATAACAAAAACCGAATTGGTGAACAATAATAGCTTTGCTGGAAAAGAAATTTTTTTTTTGGCAACTTACAGAAACTGTGCTTTTGAGGAAGTTCCATAAAGTGGGAAGGGGTTTCCCATGAACAACTTCACACTCTGCTTCAACACAGAGATTGTTATACCGCACCTCCACAGTAGGCAACTTTACGCCAACTCTACAAATACACTGTTATGTCAAAAAAAGATAGTGACTTATTTATGCACAAAGTTACACATTAAATCCTTCCCGACAGATAATGACTGATATTAATATGACTATGAATATGTATATGGACTGAGTTTTCCGAGAAAATAGCTTCATTTAGGCACTCATTGAGGATGGCTGCACAGTGACTGTCCTGGCCATGACTTGAGATAAGGAACTAAATGGCAATTGCATCAAAATGTTAATGGGATTGACGTTTCCTAACTGGTTTGGTTTCATATAGCTTTGCACGGCCAAAACAAACATATTGATCATATATTTCTAGAAAAGGTACTATATTGATATCGGGCACTAGATAGTGATGGTAATCTAAATAGCTAAGAAAAAAAGAAACCTTACTTGTCTATTCTCTCTCTAAGATTCTGCAACAAGCGTAAGTTATCATTCTCAATGTGCTTGATGAGTTTCTCTATAAACATATGTCGTTCTACAGGTCCAAGCTTAGTAACATCAATCACCCTCTTCCTTGTAACATCCCCACTATCATCAAAAAGAGAAGATCGTAACTTTCTGAAGGTGGGTAATCTCTCAATTGCAGCCCATTGTAGAGCGACACTTTCATCTTGATTCACAACACTTTCACCAACATCTCTTACAGAATTTCCAACCGAAGAATTGCTTCTAAAACTTGAAGTATGCTGTCTAAATGATGATCTTACGCTCCTTCCAATCTCTTCTAATTCAATTCTCAGTGTTTCTACCTCATCAGTTCCAATTAACTGATGAGCCATTTCTCGGAATGTGACCAGAATTGTTCAAACCCAATAGATACAGAGATCCTTACTTCAATATATATGCATATTAAATTTATTCATTTTTCTTGACAGCAAAAGGGACAAGTTTTACTAATAGATAAAAGTTAAATAATATGCACTTACAAGAACTTTTCTTTTAATCAGAACGTGTACATATAGAGCTGATAATCTAAACTAATGAGACGAATTATTAGTGTATATATACACTATGATGTAATGCAGTGCGTCATTCACTGGTTTGCTTGCAGAAGCAAAGATTGAACATATTAAATCTTAAACGAAGATAACATCATGGTGTATGTGTTAGATACAGAGTGAGAGTTAATAAATGCTATAAGAAGCCATCAGCACGATTTTTCTACTCTCTTCAATCTCCATAATTCACTCATAACAGTTAGATTAATGAAAAACCATTATTTATGTTTTTGTCTAATCTGGGCAAGAGTTGACTATTGATTAATTAAATATTCATTAAAAAAACAGCTTTCTTCATTTTTCTTCTGTCTTCTTTTTTTCAGTTCTACTACATCATCAACCAATTGTTGTTTCAGAAGGGAGGGAAAATAATTATGGTTGAACACTACTAAGTTTCAAGATCCTAGACTTTTGCTGGAACCCATGGTTGAGATCAAACTACTGTATCGACGATCGTAAACACCAAGAAAAATGAATGATTTGGTCATTCAATATGAAGGATACCAACCATCAATGTAAAAGAATATCATGTCAACTTAATGCAAATGAGGAATATCGGCGATCTATATTTGTCGTGGAACCAAATAATTGATAACCAATAACTTTGTTGATTGTCGTGGGACTCCCAGGTTACTACTGTATCTTTTGAAAGGGCACAGACTGACCTTGCACCAACAGAGTTTATAGACTGAATTCCAGCCACAAAAAGACACTGTATATGAACAGTGAGAATTGCTAATGTTACATTTACCTTTACAATGTAACCAGTCTGAAGAGCTCTCCCTTTGGTCCATTAGTAGAGATTGCCTGCTAAGACATTTGTTTACCATAACAACAAGCATCAGAACAAACTACTACCAACGGACAAAAAACATGCTGCAAAAATTACTACATGTGGTGCCTACTAAGTTCTAATACAAAAAAAAAAAAAAAAAAAAAATGTTCTAATTCTGATTATAAACCGAGCCAAACTCAGTCAGAATAACCAAAAGCTGCCCTACAAAGGATGTATCTACCAATTCAGCTCCTTAAGCAAGAAATAATTTAGGCCACTTCATAACATGCAAAGTTGCAACCCCAGATTCTAACATAGGGATCCGAATTGAATTTTAACAAAGATAAGTGGAATGCTTACCTAAATTTCGTGGTACTTCCTCTTGGGAATTGTGTCACACACTTCCTAGGCAAGTTGAACTTCTGCAGTTAATAGACCTTGAAGAGCAGACCTTCCCCATAAACCTGGTTTTCAGGATAGGTTCTTACAGGATCACCCACATACAACCATGAAACTCAGTTGTTGGCGCTGTTCTTCTATTTCTGATTCGACATAACATAGCTGACAAGCCATGTCCAAAAGCTCATGGGATAGGGTCCCATGGATCGATGAGCTGATTTAGGACATAGCAGGTGGTTGTTAGGGACAGTCAGTAAAAAACTCTGACAGACACCAAGCTGCTTTAGTGAAGATTCTGGTTGTTCCAACAAGAGCTGTTTATAATTGGTTATCTTGGGGGAAGAAAACAGGTAGGCAGGTGTTTTTGCTTGTTGAAATCTGTCATATAATACTTTCCTTGAGTTTTTTCTTACACTAAACATTAAGGATGGTGAAATAATACATATATGATAAGTTCAGTTGTCTCCCAAACCCTATCATAAATTACAGAAACATAAGTATTTATTTATACATAGAACTTTTCCTAGGGGTATCAAATTACCTCCTCTGGAAGTTCATTTTTTGTATGCAGTATGCAAAAAGAGATGCTGAGAGAACTGGATAAGCAAGAAGAAGAACAGCAACAAGGGGAAGATGATTATGGTGAAATCCAAAATAATCTCTTAAGAAATCAGAGACTGTCTTGGTTTCACCAAAAACCAAAATCTCCTTCTCCATATCTCCATACTGTGAAGTTAGTAAGCCATTCAACGTCCAAGATGAAGGGCACACATAATACAACCATATCCACCATCCTGGAATTCGCTGCCAGATGAAAATTTTGGTTTTAATGAGGTTAGTGTCTTAGAAACCCCCAATATTTCAGTACATTCCTAGTAAAACAGTATACAGTATGCGCAAGCAACCCAGTTAGCAAATTACCATAGAAGTAGAACATTGGCTTACCGGTTTAGGAATTGGGAACCCAGAAAAAAGATTCAGCATTGTAAAGAATGAAGCTGACAATATGGCGGCAACCTGAACATTTGGTGTAATCGATACAACCAGCATTCCAAGATAGTTGAAGTAAAGCAACGTACAAAATATCGCATAAAAGTTCCAAAAAACCTTATATGTAGACCACATGAAACCGATCATCGGATAAGTGATTATAACATACAACAGCGATTGTGTAAACAAGTAAGGAATTTCAACTGCCACCTGCAGTAACCAATTAATACATTTTTAGTTAGCAAGACTTGACAGCTAAAACTCATGCTTGAAAGTCTCTTTGGCACAGAAGGACAGATGAATTTTCATTCCACATAGAAGGAATACTATTGCAGTCTAAAACTTGAACAAATTTAAGATAAGTTAACACCATGCATCCATCAGTTTCAAAGAT
Organism: Papaver nudicaule; assembly: GCA_023529015.1. Classification (NCBI taxonomy): domain Eukaryota; kingdom Viridiplantae; phylum Streptophyta; class Magnoliopsida; order Ranunculales; family Papaveraceae; genus Papaver; species Papaver nudicaule. Next base: position 11,779 of record JAJJMA010211884.1, on the reverse strand, counting down.
TGAAAGTTCGAACCTGAGCAAATGCATACGCCCATGAAGTGTACATTCCTGCGAATCTTTCCCGGTAAAGTACAGTGCGTTCAGTTGAAACAAACGGCAAAACTGTTACGCAGTTGATTATGCCCAAGAAGATAACAGCGGAGTACATTGAACCGAATATATTGAACAAGCTCTGTTGACTATGCCTACAGAACGAGAAACAACTATTATGTCAATACTTGCTTCATTTTTAGGTATTTGAACTGATTGAAAGCATTATAGTATTGAGTCAGCTCTGCTTCAATCTGTAGAATCGTGCATTTACTGAATTAGGTTAAATGTTAGGTCCACTTACAGTTTCTTTCCTTGCTGCCAAAACACTAGTCCCAATAGCAAAGAAGACAAGATCAAGTACATGATCCTCATCAAGTTATAAGTAGGACTTCTCCAATACGACAAATTTTGTTTCCACAAGCAAGCTTTCAACTGCCCCCAACCACTCTGTGGATACCTTGTAGCAAAACACAAGTCCTTTGAACCGGGTGGTGCTCCACACGATTGCTTAACCAGCTCCGCGTTTTCCCTACAGTCAGTAGAAAAAAGAGATGATAATGTAAGTACAATTCAGAAACTATGTCACGTACCATGCACCAGTAGATACTCAATGGGCTATGATAGACATTCTTACCATTAAACTTTCCAATAAAAACAATGAGAAAAGACGAAGCTTTTACAATCTATAATTTTTAATAAGACGTGATCAATAGATTGATTGAGTTTAATTGGGTAGATCAAATAGCATGAAACAAGAATACAAACCAGCTTCAACAGAGAAACTCGTACGTAGTAAAGAATTAATACAGTAAATATACTTCTTCATTGCAAGTAAACATACTTGTACAAAATGGACTCCCTGTAAAGATTCGCAAAGTCTACACCAAGTTCGATCTCTGCTGATGTAGAAGTGACTTCCAACATCCATGTTGCTGGATTATAATTATTTTTAATCCTCGGAACCCCGGATATACCCTGCCAAGTTATAGGATGAGAAAGACTAAAATTTGAAAATCATTTTCTACTTCTTTGAATATTATAAGATACTTACCTCGAAGTACTCAATAACTCTACTTGACTGCTGACCCAACAATCCAGAGTAGATTATGCGTCCTCCGCTTTTCATTAGAATCAACTGCAAGAAGAGGAAATATGGGCAAACAGTCTATGTAACTATAATACTCAAAATAATAACAGAATCGGCTACAATTAGTACCTCATCAAATGCCTCAAATATATTGATACTTGGTTGATGGATGGTGCACACAATTGTTCTTCCAGTATTAACAACATTCCTCACTGCCCGCATGACAATGGCAGCAGCTCTTGCATCTAAACCAGAGGTTGGCTCATCCATGAAGATGATAGATGGGTTTGCAACAAGCTCCACAGCTATCGTAAGCCGCTTGCGTTGCTCAGTTGATAAGCCACTAACACCAGGAATACCTACTAAAGCATCTTTAATTCCATCCAGCTCGATGGTTTCAAGAACTTCATTTACAAAAGCCTGTGAGCAGCAAATTAACAAATTTGAGTAAATGATTTTTGAAATATGATTTAAACAGATGACTTGAATTCCTTGGAGAAATACACACATCTCTAGTATTTGAATCAATGTCACATGGGAGCCGCAGCCAGGCTGAATAAATCAGTGATTCTTCTACAGTAATCAGTGGTGAATGTATGTCTGTCTGCTCACAATAACCTGATACCCTGGAATATGTTTTTTGAGATTTAGGATATCCCCCAATGCTTATATTCCCTTCGATTGTACCACCAGTTTTTCTTCCAGAGAGAACATCCATAAGAGTTGTCTTCCCAGCTCCACTGACACCCATTAATGCTGTAAGAACACCAGGCATAAAAGCACCGGTAATATCCCGAAGAAGTTGGATTTTGTTCTCCTTAAAACCCCATTCTTTCATTTCCTGATGCCAAGAGAATTATAAAGCATTTGAATATACCGAGTCATCCTAACTGCTTAACAATTGGATAGATTGTCTAAACAATAATTACCAAAGGGGTATCGATGAAGTATTGTACATCTTCAAATGCTACTGTAAGAGGTATAAAAGGCAAGACCATCCCACCTGTAAAATAACCAAGAAAGGTTGGGCATAAGAACTTAATATGGATATGATACGGGTGTCATATAACTTTCTAAGACCTTATTTCTTTGTTGCATTACTACTTTTAGTGAAAGTAAACAGAATAGCAGGATAACATTATCACCCGTCCTTGATGGACCGGAATTTTTTGAAGTCCTAGAAGGCGATTCCCCGACATGTTGACTATGATCTCTTGATTCTCGAATCTGGGAGAGCTTTTCATGAGATATAAAAGCGCGAGACGTTCCAGGAGCTGCATAATTATGAAATTGTGTGATAAACATTTACATTATACTTTTAAATACGTCGGCTAAGAAATTGAGATGGATTATCTTACGGTTTAAAAATGTCAAGGCCAGGGTAAATCCAACGTTGAAAAGTATTGAGAACCCAAGCAAAGCAGCAAGTGATACCCAGTAGAAGTAACTATTGAAGTTCAATCCACGACTTTCCAATATTTGACGCCCTAGGGTTGTGTTTACTGATGTCTACAACAACAATTAAAGGTAGAAGATCAATTAAGATCCTAGCAATCTAATTCTCATGCTCCCCAAAGTCTACACATCTGCATCCTTCGAATATAATAATGTACATATGCATGCATAATGTTTTAAATCTCACATGTTGCCAGCGTGGAGCAAGAAATTCGTTTACAGCTATGCCTATTTCCCCATACGACAATGGGGATAGCCAGAATCCCCACTGCAACCAAGCTGGCATCGAAGCTGCAATTGAAAAGGCAAAAAAATATGCCACATCAAACAACTTATGCAGGAAACCCAAGCAGGAAGAGACAAGAAAATAATAAAAGGGCAGGCCACCTTACGTTTTGGGATGACGAATCCTCCAAATAACAGGATAAATAGTAGGGAAAGCATACCAACAACTGTAGAAGCAACTACAGTCTGAAACAGCGAAGCAATGAAACGAAACATGGATATAGATGATAGATGGAGAGCAAAAAGTATGACAATTTGGCTGATGAACCTACAAAGAAGTCATCAATTAAGAAATCAAATTCCGTACATAATGCAAAGTGAATAGCCATTTGTCTAATCGCTGTGTTAAACTCACCTGCCAAATTCGGGACTGTACCCAATTACATAGTATGTAAGAGCTGTCCATACAATAGCTTCCAGGAATGAAAGAGGAACCTTTAAAATAGCAGCTGGAATTGCATAAGCCCAAGCTGGGTAAAAGCATAATTCTCTCTGCTTATAAAAAACAGCAAGTCTCGAAGCAGTCATGGACAACTCCGGGAATCCATCAACCATAAGTATGATGAGTGCATAGAACAAAGCACCCATATAGTAATTTGCGTGGATCTCATCAACACGCATTCGTGTTCTCAGAAAGACAGTCATCGTAATGGATGAGATAATGACAAGCTGTGGAAGACAAACAGCACGATAACACTGTCAGATAACAGATACACTCTAAATAAGAAAGAAAAAAATATGATTGAGAAGTGATCGACAATTCATGAACGTCGCTTTACATACTTGTATTGTTTTAAATACGTATGTGAAAGAGTTCCTCCTCATGAAAAGATATTCCCTAGTCATGCAAGCTTTAAAGAGTTCCCATTTGGATAGAGAATACTTGCTTAAGGATAAAGCATCTTTGTGGCACTGAGACTTATCATATGGTTTTGAAAGATCCTTATCTAGTTTCTTCCCCATCTCGAAGGCCTTAAATTTTTTTGAAAATTGATCTACTGACACATAACTATACTGTTGTTCAGTATTATACCAATATTGTCCCTGATCCTTTCTAGAGATAACCTGAAAGAAAGATGGTTGAGAAACTACATTAAACAGAAATTAGAAGCACAAAAACTAGTGTAAATGGGTCTGCTGACTCTGCTCACTTCCTGGAGAAAGTCAGCGGCTCCTTTTCTTTCTGGACACTTAAATCCACAATCTTCAAAGAATTCAAGAACATAAACCCGTGGACCATGATATATTATGCTCCCTTCTGACATCAAAATAATATCATCAAAAAGATCATAGGTCTCTGGTGCTGGCTGAAGAAGCGAAATCAATGCTGTGGCATCCGTTATATGCACCAATTGCTGAAGGTATGCAATAACTTGGAAAGTAGTTGAACTGTCCAAGCCATTTGATATCTCATCCATAAAAAGGGCTTTTGTTGGCCCAACAATCATCTCCCCTGCATAAGATGTTGGCAAATCTTAATAAGACAACAATTTATGGTGTTGCAAAAGTTTTGATCACGGCTGAGCTACCTGTAGTCAATCTTTTCTTTTGACCACCTGAGAGACCTCTTCTCATGGCATCACCAACCAATGTGTCACCACAAATATCAAGTCCAAGTATCTGAAAAACCAGAGAATAGTAGAATATCGTTTAAGTTATACTACTGTTCCATCTTCCATGCATTAAGAGAAGTTGGATTTTGGTTCTGTTGAAGACAGATACCTTCAAAATGTAATCAGTCTGAAGAGTTCTCCTTAGTCCATCAACAGAGGTCGCCTGTTAAGACATTTGTTTACCATAACTTGTCAACAGAGAAGCACTAAATCTTGAACCGACAAAGACAAAAGGAAGCATGCCAAACATGCTTTTTACCTAACTCACGCAATCTGTCTGAAAAATCACAGGATACTTGTCTACAGGCATAACTCAATAGTGTTGTTATCAAATTTGCATGCATAAAGTCTACATACAGACTTGGAAAACATGTAAACCAGCAGAATGGTTGACATTACCTTCATGTAAGTATCCAGATCTGGATCAGGAACAATCCCTGCCTCTTTTTCCCTTCGGCAGACCTCCAACATAATGTCTACACGCAGGCAGAGAAAAGAAGGTTACTTGTAGGCTGAAGCTAACGAGCGCACATCAATAACAATATTATAGTATATAAATATTAGTGTTGTCAGATGTCCATATAAATACTAACCTGCTCGACTTCCAACACCCTGGCAACAAGCTGAAAAATCAAGTGTTTCTCTCACGGTCATCTCAGGAATGTGCAAATCATGTTGGCTTATGTAGCCTGATGTTTTCTGAGGAACAAAATCCTCAACTTTGTAACCATTATAAGATATTTCTCCTGTAACCTAACACAAGGAGAGAAAATACAATTCATTCTAACTTTTGTCTCCATATAAGATTTTCTTTAGCGGAATTGAAGAGGTAAACCTCAAATCAGGAATGTACATTCAGAGACGGATCGAGTTTCGCAGAAAGTGCCAATAAAAAAGTGGTTTTCCCGCATCCTGGAGGACCAAGCAACAAAGTCATCCTGCAACTCAGACAAGAATAAATAAGTGCAACTTGAATTGTACAACAGGCATTTTAGAACCCATTAGCAAAGACTGGATTATTCATTAAGAAACTTGAGCAATTTTAGATCGGATTTCTGGAATACAACACTCCTTGCCAAGGGATTTACAGGGTTTCATTCAGTTAGGGCCCAATGCAATGGTTGTTCAGCAGAACCATTCTTCAGTCTCTGATTCGTAAAAAAAAGTATTAGTGTCTATAACTTACCTTCCAGGCTTGATGATGCCACTGACATCTTTAATTATGCTTATTTTGGCTTCTGGAGACTTTATTACACCCAATAGCTTGGGCAAACTCTGCGCAACAGAAAATAAAAATACAACAATGAAAATAAATAAGCGGATGAATTCAGCGAATTTATACAGCAAAAGGAAATGGTGTATCAAATAACTAGAATCTCACTATTGGAAGACTGAAACATTTAAATTTTCCTGGAGCACCATATTTGATATTTCACAATTCATGGTGTTCGACACTCGTTTTCACCACCAACTAGAAGCCCTTAAAACCCTCAATAAGAGTCACGAAAACCACCATACAATACCGTGTATTCTCGGAAGTCGCCCAACTCGAGACATAAAATGCAAAAAATGGAACGGGACAGCAGTATATGGACCAGGTAATTTTTGTAAAGTTTAGACTCTCCAGTTACAAAAGAAAGATAAAAAGAGGAATAGCATAAGAAGCAAAAGGGGCAATTGAACAATTTAGCTATCTTTACTCAAAGACGTCAGCAACTTACAGAAACTACACTTTTGAGAGAATTCCATAAGGTCGGGAGGGGTTTCCCATGAACGACCTGACATTCTGCTTCAACAGAGAGATTTGTATATCGCACCTCCACCGTTGGCAATTTCAAGCCAACCCTACATATAAGATAGCAGTGCACTTTATCCATTTATGCACAACAAAGACACACAACAGGCTTTCGTACAGACTTCCAAAATAGAGTATTATATTATGATGTATACTTATAACATTGATTTTAAAGAAACGGAAAATTATGCGGGCATCAAACTTGTGCAGCTCATGCACATGAGCATGCATACGCGCATGAATAACCTAGTGGTCATAATAACTACACTTAGAAATGAATAACAGAAAGTAATAGTAGGAAAAAAGAAAGAAGAAGAATGACTCAAAAGAAGATAACACACTGTTCAAACAACAACCCCAACTAATCTTTTTAAGAGAACATTGACGCGACATATTGATCTATGCCCATTACAATTTTAGCCTAACTAATGATGCCTGTAGTTATTCATAGAATGAAAAGAGCTTACCTGTCTATTCTCTCTCTTATATTCTGCAACAAGCGAAGATTATCATTTTCAATGTGCTTAATAAGTTTCTCAATGAACATATGCCGCTCAACAGGTCCAAGCTTGGTAACATCAATTACCCTCTTCCCTGTAACATCCACTCCATCATAAAAAAGAGACGTTCTTAGCTTCATAAACGTGGGTAGTCTATCAATTGCTGCCCACTGTAAAGCAACATTTTCATCTTGATTCTCAACACACTCATCGACATCCCTTACAGTCCCAATTGAAGAAATGCTCCTGAAACTTGAAGCATAATGTCTAAATGATGATCTTACACTCCTCTCAATTTCTGTTAATTCATATCTTAGCGATTCTACTTCATCAGTTCCACCTAGCTGATGAGCCATTATTAGGACTTCCTAGAGGTTCTTTAAACCAAATAAAAATATAGATCTAATATACATACACATTACTGCTAGTTCTTCTATTAGCTAGAACTAGTATTAACACTAATGAATATCAAACTTACTATATCTATATAGTCTATGAATGCAATTGAATGCGTCATTTTAATGGTTTGCTTGCATAAGCAATGAGCCAAGTTTAGAAATAGTATTAATACTGTAATGAAAATCAAACTTATTATATCTATATACTCCCTCCGTTCCAGTTTAGATGGCATATTAGGGTTTTGATATAGTCGCCATAAACTCGCTAAATTTGATATTTGTCCATAAAATTTTCAACAACACCCTAGCATTTTATCTTCTACATTACGTTTCCTAACTAAAATGCAAAGAATTTGTGAAAAAATTTGTAGAAAAACATCAATTTTAGCAAGTATAAAGCAACTATATCAAAACCCTAATATGCCATCTAAACTGGAACGGAGGGAGTATATAGTCTATGACGCAACGCAATGTGTCATTTTAATTGTTTGCTTGCAGGCATTAGTAATGTGCCGGAATCAATTTACTGCTCAGAAAAGATCAGAAGCGAAAGTGGGAATGAGACTGAGAGTGATTAATAAATTGTCAAAGGACATTAACTGCACCATATGTAATTCATGAAATTACATCAGGAAAGGAGTTGACTAATTAGTTTTATATTTGATTGGTACACCTGTTCTGATGTTCTGTTTTCTAATAGGACATAACTGGTAAGTGCAGACTCTAAAACACTAATTACAAAATTAATTAGCACTTGAGGGATGTTTTCTGCTTTTAAGAATAAGAAAAGAGAGAGAAAACAAGAAAACGAAAGAGAATCTGCATTCTCCATGCTGCTGTTTCTTATTATTATTCAAAAGAGCAATAACCACATACGGTTTTGTTACTTGCGGTTTGTAACTAGTTAGGAACTTAGAATGAAACACACCTCATCTAAATTTTCCTTTTTCTAATTTTGTTAGAATAAGAATGCCTCACATTATTCAGGTCTGACTCAGTTTGACTCAGATACAAGACATTTGTTCTAAAAAGAATTGATATCAAGTCTGACTGAACAGACATAGAGTCAGTCAAAACTGTATGGCTCCGACTTTTATGGAACCTAACAAAGTGTAAGATACGTGCTTTCATGCCGAGTTAGACTTGCACACGAGTCAGATTCAAAAGCAAAGCACAAGCATCACTGATTCTCAGAGAGTGAAGATAGCAAACTATGAGTTTATTAGAAATCCAACTCTTACGATGCAACACAATTTGCGTAGGTTTGAGTAGCTCAAGACATGTGTCTTTCAACAACGATCAATACTTAACAGCTCGAGAGGGCTGTTCATCAGGTTCGGTCGGGCTAGACTATTAAGATCATATTTTTGGGGTCCAATCCCTCCCAGCATGTTCGCTTTACGACATCCTATCAGGAAAATCTGCTGATGAGTCATGTCAGACCAAGTTAACACTTAATTTGTCTATTACCTCAGTTTGGAGTCTATACTATCGTGTTGAGGCCTATCAAAAGTTGGTTCACACGCAAAACAGTGTTATCAATGTAAGTGCTGCAAAGACTTGTTATACAATCAATCACAAAGGAGACCATTGATAGACTTTTAAGGGAACCTAAAAAGTATATAAGGTAAAACGCACATATGTATGTCTATCTATGCAGCCTAAGAGAACTTGAATTTATGTACAGCTATGTAATAATATACAAGTATGTGGCACCACATGAGGTGAGAGCAAAACCAACAGCTAAATAAGACACAAACATGTCAGCTAGGTCAGAACCACCCAATCAATGCTGATCTTATTAACAACATCTGTTGATTTGACTTACTACAGCAATTTAAAGTCTGTGTATGCAGGAAAAGGAAGAATAGTCATTGAATGCGTATGTACGTGGTGAAGCCTATTTCCTGAATTAGCAATCTCGGACCAATAGAGTGATGAGATTTGTCGCAGCAAACGAATGGATATCAGCTGGCACGGACGAAAGTAGTCAACAGAACTAAGGAAATAAAAAGGACATAACTCTGTGCGAATATTTCCTGCTAAGTTCATTGCAAACATACTTGCAAAAGACGAAAACCACTACAAAACAAGAAGATCATTACGCACCACACTGCCTACCTAACAAATGCGTTAACGTTTTTCCCAACTAATTATAACATTCAGATATTCCCTTTTGCCGGATCAAGTCGACACTCAAGAACCAAATTTGGAAACTTTGCTAGTTGGGGGACGAGAACCATTACTTTAAAAATGATGTGATCTCCCTAAAATCTTTATGAAGCAAGTGTTTATAAAGTTTGAATAAACTATAAACAGGTAAAAAGGAAGGCAAAGAAACAAGGAACATACCAAAAATAATGCAATGTCTACCTCGAGAAGCTGCTATAGAAGAAAGCTACTTAAACAACAGGTGTTGAGCGAAAGGTGTCTTCCCACATTTATCAACTCTGTTATACTTCTCTTGGGCAATTTGGTGTTAAGCGTCCAGTATCATACACAGCAAACAGATTAAACCTGAGATAGACACCCAGAATGACATTGATGACACAAAATGGTTTGTGTAAATAAAAAAGGAGTACCCACTTGATTACTCCAGCTGAGGACCCCACGAACAATCCGTCACTAAAACATACTTCAAAGGAAATCAATGTACAGCGAGTTGCACAAAAGCAGCTTGGAATCTTCATATTAAGTACTTTGGAACAGTTGTGTGGATACAAAGTTAGTCAACACTACTTTACAGACATTACCAGAAGATGGACAAAAAGGGTATACATAACGTTATTCATCCTCCAAAGCAGTGGCAGATTATAATGCAATGTGGAAGAAGGCATCCAGAATCGCCTCCCTCCAAAAAGGTAATCATTTCAAGGGAATAAATGAAACCAATAACACTTTATTTTCCATCCATAGGAAGCCTTCGACTTAAACTACCTTTTAGTGATCTCACTCGCTTTCTGAACCGCTAATGAGCACATTCAATTTTTCCTGCTCCAAATCATAGATCTTATCGGTCATGCCTTCTTTCCTGTATGCCTCCACCATGATATCAAAAGTTGCAGAATTTGCTGGGCATTGCTTATCCTTCATTCTTCGGTAAACTCTCTCCATCTCCATCAGATCATCAGCCTTCGCACAAGCGGAAATCACAGCATTAAAAAATGATGTATTTGATGGTATTTCCAACTTCTCAGCCAATTGAATGCTGCTCACCACCTTGTGAAAAAGACCAGCATTAGCATAACCCCTAATAAGACAGCAGAAGGTTTTGGTATCAGCTTTCATCCTTTCTGCACGCATCTGATCAAAAGTGTACTCCATATTTGGAGCATCTCCAGCATCTGCGAATGCCTCAATCACGTTATTATAAGTTGAGGTAGTCCAGGGAAAAGATAGCCTTCGCATGTACTCCATAACTGAAGACATCTTATCGTACATCTGTTTTTTCCCATATGCTCCAATAAGAATATTGAAAGTACGGGTTTCAGGCTCAATGCCAAAGTTTCGGAACTTCTCATACCAACTCTCCATCATCTCAATCTGACCCTTGTTCCCAAATAAGCTGATCACAGTGTTCATTGTCCATACATCCGGTATACATTCCGTGCTCTCCAACATCCCTGAAAGTACTTTTTCCATTTCATCAAACTTACCCGCCTTACCATACCCACTCAGAACAATATTCTGAGTAACCGTATTTGGAGTAATCAACCGTTCAGCCATTTCCTCGTATAATCTATCAACTAATTCAAACCGACATGCATCAACACAAGCCTTTATAAGAGTACTATAAGTATAAACATCAGGCTGACAAAGAGGTAGCCCCTTCATTTCTTCGAGAACTGCAAACGCTTTCTCAAGCAAATTGCTCCTACTGTAAGCTGTAAGCAATGCTGTGTATAACTCTGCTGTAGGATCCAATCCTTCCTCGAGCATTTCATCAAACAGCTTTTGTGCACGACTGGGTTGCCCGGATTTACCAAGTAGAACTAACAATTTCATATAAGTTCCTTCTTTAGGATGATAAAATGGCTGTTGTTTCAACATTTCAAACACCTATATACAGAATCAAATAACCCCGTTTTATTCTCATTTCAAAAATTCAACTCATTATTTCCTCAATTTCTACCAAATTTGAATTAAAACCATCGTAGTAAAAGCCAGAAATGTATACCTGTAAAGCTTCATCCCATTGTTTCTTGTGCATTCTATCAGCTAAAGATTCAGTAACAGTACTAACCCAAGCTTTAGCACTATTCCTAGTATCAATTTTCTTCTTCAGATTCTTCAATGGAGTTCTATTATTAGACCGAGTTTCAGATATCCCTTGAAACTCTCCTTCTTTCCAGTGTCGTTTCTTCTCAGTACCTCCTTGGTTTTGATTACGTTTTGAATGTCTGGGTGGTGAAGATGAAGAAGGAGAAGATCTAGAAGAATATGAAGAAGAGTTTTTTTGAGCTAGATATTCAGGGAATTCTCCTTCTTTCCAATGGCGTTTCTTTGCAGGAGGTTTATTATTTTTAGGTCTTGTTGATGAGAGTCTGCAATAGATAACTCTGGAGAAAGAAAGGGTTTTATCGTGCAGGGATTTAGGGTCTAGGGTTTTAGTT
>JAJJMA010211867.1:0-11479 GCA_023529015.1 Papaver nudicaule | reverse complement strand
ATGTCTAGTTTTATTGCCATTAATCCTGACTTAGCTCTATTTTTCCTCATGGTGTCAACTAATTCATGAGCTATGACTATGTTGTCTGATATCTGTCTATTACTCAGAAAGGCAGCTTGATATGGGCTAATGAATTTATCCATCACAAGTTTTAACCTGGCAGCCAGTAGCTTAGATATAATTTTGTAGCAAACATTCATCAGACTGATAGGTCTGAATTCTGCAGCAGTCCTAGGTGCATCATTTTTGGGTATCAAAGACACAAAACTATGATTCATCTGCTTTAACAAAAAACCAGAATTGAAAAAACCTTGTACCATACTTACAGTATCACTCCCAACAACATCCCACATCTGTTGGTAAAACCCTGGTGGGTAACCATCAGGTCCTGGTGCTGTCCATGGCTGCATTTGCCATAGCACATTCTTGATTTCCTCAGCTGTTGGAACTTTAGTCAACATCTCATTATCCATATCAGAGATACATGGTAAAACACAATCAAGAAAGTTGTTAGCATCTGGAGGATTAGAAGTTCTGCTTATTTTTGTAAAGTGATCTTTTAATTCTGCTGCTATCTGACTTCTCTCAGAGAGCCATATGCCTAATTCATTTTGCAGACAATCAATTTGAGTTCTCTTCCTCCTAAATTTGACTTTATCATGGAAGTACCTAGTATTCCTATCATCAAATTTAAGGGTGTTTTCTTTAGCCCTTTGCATATAGAAATCTTACTACACATCATACCAGTGTATCAGTTCACTACTTAATTCTTTTTTCCTAGCCACATTGGAAGCATTGTCATCTAAGCTAGCTAATTCCTCCTGAATCATTCTAATTTGGGTTTGAATGTTCCCAAACTCCTTAATGTTCCAGTCCTTTAGCCTGTACTTAACATTCTTTTGGCATTTAGTGAACCTAAAAGCAGAGGATCCAGCTTCACTTGTTGCCCAACTAGATGCTATGATATCTTTGCAACTATTATGCATAAACCAACATCTATTAAACCTATAGGGTTTTTTAGTTGTGTTCATGTCTTTGTCTGAGACTAGCATTATGGGACAGTGATCACTTCCTATAGCAATTAGATGATACGCAATACAATTAGGGAATTTATTTAGCCAAATAGTGTTAGCCAAACCTCTATCAAGTCTCTGCAAGATTAGACCCGAGTTCTCTCTTCTATTGCACCATGTGAATGGGTTACCTGTGTAGGGGATATCCTGTAAACCAAGAAAATCTAACTTGTCATTAATTCTGTCAAGTTCAGTATGGGAGGGTACATTACCACCTAACTTATCATGTCTGCTAGTGATGAAGTTTAGATCACCAATTACCACCATTGAGTCAGTGAATTGTCCGGCAAGCTGTGTGAGATATTTCCATTGATTTTCTATACCTGCATTACTCAATGCTCCATACATGCATACAAGTAAAGTTTTATCCTGCCTAGCATCAAATTTAACACTACATGTAATGAAGTTTGGTAGATACTCAACTATATCAAGAGTGAATCCATCTTTCCAAATAAGGAATAACCCACCACTAGTACCTATAGGATTTGAGTAACAATAGTTAGGGTAATTGTACTGCTTACAATACCTAATCATTTTCTTATCCTGATTTTTGGTCTCTGATAAGAAGACTATATCAGGATCATTAGACCTAATTAAGTCTCTCAAGTGATATCTGGTATGCTTATTGCCAAAGCCTTGAACATTCCATGCTAGTACTTTCATAGCTTCTATGTATTTACTAGTCTCCTCCCAATTTAGATTACTAATCAACACCAATTTGAACAGAATAATCAAGATACAACAATTTGGGGGTTTTCTATTAGAATCAGGTAAGATGAGAAGTAATCTATCAAGGTGTGAGATTAACCACCTAGCTAGCACTGTGAATCAAGGACAAAGCTATCACCACCCACTCAATCAATTTTAAATTATTACTTCTATTTTTATGAAACCAAACTTTGAAATCAAACTTAAACAAAGGGTTTGAGATTACCAGATTTGTAGCTCTCCCTTTCATCCTCCTAGATTGTGAAGTACCAGTTGTGATTTTTGGATTTTCCCCTTTACTTGCAGTTGACCCTTTGATGTTGCTTTCGTTCAGATCTCTCATGTCCACATCATCATCTAAGCCCAGATTTGTATTACCATCCTCCACAGCTAAGAACATAGGATTAATAAGGTTTAGGGTTTGATTTGGAATGGTGTTGGCTGAGATCTCCAAATCTTCTCCGCTTCTGTTTCTCTTTGTTTTCCTATTTCCTGATTCATCTAGATTAGGATTACTTGGATATGATAGCTCCACCTCTGTGCTTTGCACATGTGCTTCTAGATTGTTATTTCCACTCAGATTAATACTATTGGCAGCCTGGTGTGCCTGCTCTTCCTCTACCTCTCGGATATTAGCTTCCAAATTGTTATGCCCACCCAATCTGTTACTATAGGCATCCGAGAACGCCTGCCCCTCTTCTGTAGTTAACCAAACAGCATATTCTGCTTCAGTCATCTTTTTCACATTCAACTCCTGCTCCAGTATTTTGCATAGTTCATCATTGTGATCAACAACAAAACACTTATTGCAAATGTTATGTGGTTGTTTCACATAATGGAACACCAACCAGATATCTTCCCCTGTCTTGGCTTTAACCCAACAGCCACCCTTGAGAGATTCATGCAGTAAGATTTCCACAAAAACTGTTGTAAGGTGGCTACCTCTTATGTATTTGATTTTATCTCCAGGGGGGACTCTTTTCCCCAGATCTTTACACAAACTGTTTACTAGCTTTTGAGTTGGTAGAACAGATTTCCAGTTCCTTATTTCTATGCACCATGTCTCACTTGTGAACTTGTGATTTTCTGGTTCTAGATCTGGGTTATACCTTTGCAGAGCTAATAAATAACCCTGCAATGACCAAGGTGTCTTCTTTAGCACATCTTTGATATGTGCTTCTTCTTTGAACTTGAATATATATAGTGCAGATCCCATAGACCGAACTGTGACTCTTTTATACTGCCTCCAGATGTAGTTGATTTCTTCCACAATGTCATTGTACCTCATGGTATGTGGAGAAAATATTTTCCCCAGCAAACTAACACTCCATTCATCAGCTGCTTCATCTATTTCTTGTGCCGTTAGTCCAGGTTTTCTTATAGCTTTGGATGAAGAACCTATTTTGGCTTGTTGCATTCTCAAGGCAAGAGAGTTTGCTTGTGATGCTCTCTGTTGCTCTATAACTGATGTGTTAGGGTAAAACTCTTTGGTATTAGATCTGATAGGTAAAGCTGCAGTGAAGGTAATATACCGTATAGGGGATATGTCAGGATCTTTTACTTTCCTTAAAAACCTATGCCAAATAATTTTCCATGAATTAGTTGCGATATTTTTGGTTAGGGATAAATTATACCCTTTTGGAGCATTGACTAGAATTTGAAATTCCGGAAAGGCGGGATGTTTCCTAGAATTTTGGCTGCAGTTACGGGTTAGCTTGCTCGTTTGAGATAGGAAATTTTTGAATGGGGTTTGGATGGGACTGAAAGAATGGGACATGGTTGATTTTCTAGATCTTGAAGATGATACTGGTTTTGTTGGTGAGAGGTTTGCTGTATCTCGACAAGATAGGCAAGGAAACTAGAACAACATCAAAGGGATTGCAAAACACGGCCTGTTGAAGGGTATGAGCTAGCACGACCTGCTTAAGATATTCAAAAATTCTTGATTTTTTGAATACTCACCACGACCTGGTAATCACAACTGATATTATCACCTTGTTGGAGAATGAATGGAGGAGACCTGTAAAATTAGCTGAACATATTAGTTTCAAAATAACTGAGATGCTGGTTTTAACTTTTGAAAGAACAAAGAAAGAAAACTTAAAGTAACTTTGAAATCTCAGGGTTTAAAGTAATTTAATCATCATATGCAGTTCAAAACTATATCAGTTTGATTGTTTTCGATTGTAGTAGTAGACAGGGAGAAGATTTTCATGGATTGATGATGAAAACAGCAAAAGATTTGATAAAATCATTGGATAATTCTTGAATCGTATTTGAAATGGTTTGACTCAGTCTGTCGTCCGATTCACAGAGCTTTTTTCAGAGAGCTTTTTTTAAAAGATCAAATAAAGTTAATGATAAAGAGTTATGGTTTTTACAGCTCCTTTTGCATCTGGGTCTGGGGATGCTGCCACGTGGAGGGCAGATATCCGGTGTTTACACAACTGCCTAGAGTTTACGTGATGGCAGAAGATAGTAGTACAAATAATAAACATTATTTTTCCTCATCCTCATTATCCTGTTCTTCCTCCCTTTCTTCAACGTGCACAAATGTTGTTGATGTTGTTCATCATCGACA
The DNA here is from genome assembly GCA_023529015.1 of Papaver nudicaule. NCBI lineage: Eukaryota > Viridiplantae > Streptophyta > Magnoliopsida > Ranunculales > Papaveraceae > Papaver > Papaver nudicaule. Next base: position 7,117 of record JAJJMA010211867.1, on the reverse strand, counting down.
ACAGCTTCAGCGACAACAAGTTCACCAACTATCGTCTAGTCTGTTAAGCGGAAACATTGATTGCAGTGCTGGGAAGGCGATCCAAGAATTCATACAAACAGAATATATGTTTAAGAAAGTGGTAACACCAAGTGATGTTGGTAAACTAAGCCGATTAGTTATACCTAAAAAATATGCAGAGACATATTTTCCATTAGATTCAACAGCTAATGAAAAGGGTGGCGTACTCTTAAACTTTGAGGACAGAAATGGTAAACCATGGAGGTTTAAATATTGTTATTGGAATAAAAGCCAAAGTTATGTTATGACTAAAGGTTGGATTCAATTTGTCAAAGAGAAGAATCTGAACGCGGGGGATGTTATCTCCTTCGGTAGAGGAGCCACCGAACCCTATAAGGATCGATTCTATATCGACTGGAGTTGCAGGCGCCGACCAAACTCATCAGATCTGTCTCTTCATCATCCTTCTAGCGATCCATTTTCTAATATCCCAAGAACAGTAATCCCGTGGGGTACTACTAATCATGCAGTTGTGATCATATGCAGTTGAATTATGATCCTCGACAACAGCAACATTATCATCATTTTCACCAACAGCTGCACCAGAGACTAGTAGACTACTACCGTCAAGTAGTACTGCTAGCTGTGGTAATCGCAGCAACATTATCGTCGGTGACAATAATCACGGGCCGCAGCCAGACGTATACCTTACATCAGTACCATCGCAACCAATAAATACAAGAATGTCCGATGAACAGGCCCATCGTCAACATGTTGGGCTAATGCAGCACTATCTAGGTGGAGATAGTCATAATAACATGGTGACTATTCTCGATTCGGTTCCGGTGATCAATGGTAGAGCTGCAGCTAAGAGAGTTAGATTGTTTGGAGTGAGTGTCTGATATCAGAAGATGATGATGAAAATAAAATCCACACTTAATCTTTGGATACCATTACAAAACCGTAGAATGCGTAGATTAATGCTCACCATGATGCACCATAATTCATAGAAGTCTACCGTAGGTACGTTCTTGTTTATAATTATCAGTACTTTTATTTTATATGTCAGAAAAAAAACTTAATATCTTGATCCAAGGAATGTTTTCTTTATATGGAAATTTAGTGGTCGAGGTAGAGTACCCCAAGTAAACGGCATGATTTGGAGTTACGTACCGCATACATGGCAAATATTTTCTGGAGATCAGCTTGGTCTAAGTACGGAGCTAAATATCTTCTAGTGATGGAAAATGAAGTCCACGACATGTTGGAGCCGATCCAGGTTTAAGTGTCAGATATCTTTATTTTTTTCAGAAGCCGCCAATGTTCTTGCTCCTTCTCGAGCTGGTAATTCAACTCCTAATTGCCAAGATGATACTCCAGAAAATATTTGCCATGTATAAAGATATTTGCCTGTCCAATTCTTATGTTGTGAGTTATCTGGGAAACATTCTCAGTTCAATTATTGCCTGTCCCTGAGCAGCGGTAGCAATACTTCTGACGTCCTTAATTTTGTGTCTTTTTTTTATTTTTTTTTGCGCCCTGGTTCCTAATTTTATGATGATGATATCGAAAGGTCAGAATATTGGTTGAAGAGGTTTTGGGTATATACCACTCTTCCTTGTTTCTAATTAATACTAGTTGTGCTCCCGTGCAGATGTCGTCACATTGTATGTTATTGCGTGATGTTTGTCCTAGGATCTGTGTAGTGTTTGTCCAAGCAACAGAAGAGTACAATTACAGTAGTATGAAGGTGAAATCACATCAGAAGGCGAGGACTCCGATTGAGTTGTAATTTCAACCAAGGCATAGTTAGGTTTTGTAATTTTTCAATTTATTAATTTGGAATACTACCAATTAGAGCTGTCAACGGGCCGGGTTAGCCATAGCTTGTCGGGTTAGGGTCAGCCCTAGCCCTAGACGGGTTGTCCCGGGTTGGCTTGTTTAATTTCAATTTACTATTTTTATACTAAAATGATACAAATCTTAAAAAAAATGTGCTATGGAGATTCGAACATAGCACCCGTATGTTATATACTAACTCCATCTCTATTTAAACCTGTGCCAACATTTTGATTATAATTGCTTTATAAAAGATTCACTTACACTTTTAATCTCACATTATCATTTATCTTACACTTTCATCACCATTTTTTTGTATAAAAGTTAAACGGTATTGGACTGAAAGCTAATATTTTGGAGATATGTTCTTCTAACATAGCTCTATATTTTTACCAAAAATGAGCACATTACGAGACGTATATCACCACCATTTGCTAGTTTGAAAATTAACCGTTGAAAATCAACAGATATTTAAAATTAAATATAATGAGTTTGTTATTTTGAAATGCAGTCATTTTTGGTAGGAATGTAAACATCAGTAACATAAACATATCTCCAAAATTTTAGCTTCAAAGACGATGTCGTTTGGATTTTATTCGAAAAATGGCCTCGAAAGTATGAGATAATGTGAGATAGAGAGTGTGAATGGATCCTCCCTCCCTCTTTACTTTATAACTATATTCTTATGTTAAGAAGCAAACCCTACACGCCCTATTTTATTTCCTCTCTACGTATCCAGCAGTATTAATCTCATTCAAAGCACTTCTCTGTTACGTCTTCTTCTCATTTTCCCCAGTTTCACTTTAGGTTCCATTTTCTTCTACATCTTGTTATCCTTTTTTGTGTTTGAGATTAGAATAAGTTGTTTTTGCATTTTTGTGAAGACTAACAAATTCATTAAACCGTTAATACATAATCTCAGATGTACACATGGCGTAATCTAATGAGCTTAAACACCAAAGAAAGGTAGACCGTGGAGCACAACAACACTCCCAGAGACACTTTATCTCATCACGAGATAAGGAAAGATGAAGGGCTGAGATAAGAGTGCCATATGACCTAGGAGAAAAGATACTATCAGGAGAAATAAAAGAGTGGAGTAGCAGTCAACTTAGCATTAAATGCACTGAATAACGTATCAGAAGCCACCTGGCAACAAAATAATGGATCGACAAGGAGGTGAGCGCAGTTATAGAGGAAATGAAGCCTATCAAATGTTTGAAGCACCCTTCGATAGCAAAAACAAACTTTCAAGGAGTACGTGGCGATTGGAGAATGGCCAAGGAGGACGCTCAACGAAGACGATGACTCACTCAAGTACATCCAAGGAACCGAAGTATCCTGAGGTAGCAAAGACGACCTCCCACATGAAGGACTATAAATACCCCTTTCTACAATAAAGATGGGTCGCATAATTCTCAGAGAAAAGAGCTGGAGTATATATTTGTGTATAAATACCTTCGTTTACTCTCTTTTTCCTTTGTCTTCTTGAGTAAGGGTGACCTTGTGTTCCATAAATTCTATTTGACCGACAGTCAAACTATCCCCAACAAAAATCTTCTGGATGACATATCTTCCTCATTCGGTATCCGAATGACGCTTTCAAGTAGTCAATATCTCATAGATTTTTGAGATTTATTCAATGGTACTAAAATCATATTCAAATTATCATTTTATTTTTTGCTATATTTAGTGTTTATATTAATTATTTAAGTCAATACGCGGTGTAATTGTCAATTGACTAGTCGATAGCCATTGACCTGCTAACGAATCATTACACTTCACTTGAGGATCGTGAAGCACTAGTCGGAAGTAAAATTCCTAGATCTTGTATCTTAGGTCGATTGATTTGTTAACCAAATTCAATCATACAAAGACCAAAGATTTGATAAAAACTTCGTAAGGCTGCACTCGGTGTCATAAGCCCTTGAAATTCTATAACACAATTCAAGAACTAGGTTTAATACTAAGTTCGTCATGCGTTACGAGGTAAAGATGTTTAGGCTAGACTAACAAGCCCTAATCAGCATATCGGTTTCCATTAACCTTGACTTTAAGTCTAAAGGAAATCACAATCGTATTCTTGTTGAAAGACGATCGAGTACACCAGGCGTCCTGTTAGAGGAAGGGTAGCGCTAATTTTCACGAAGGGAAGTGGAGCAACTCCTAGGCCTATAAAGGACGTCGGCTAGGGGAATCAAAGTGCGTAGGCTTCTGCGGCAGTCACGAGACGTAGGAGCACAACGGTAGCTGAGTTGCTTGGAGGGTTAATTCAGTCTCGATACATTTCATTCCGAAGTCTGAGAGTAGGCTAGCGTTTGTATTCGCTTAACACTGTGGGTGTTCAAATCTGGACTAGGTCCCGGGTTTTTTATGTTGGTTGTGGTTTCCTCGTTACTAAAACTTCTGGTGTCTTGCATTACTTTTCCCTTCCACATTATTGTCTCTGATCTATATAATTAGAGTATTGCAAGTTTGTTGGTTCATACCCTTGAGTGAATCCATCTTTGTTGAGATCTAGAAGAACTTGTTCTTGTTAGGATTCGGTTCTCTGAACTGTACTCGGGTTGTTGCTTGACTATTGATTTGTGATATCGTTCAAGAAACCTAATCAACTAGGTTCACGAATTAAAAAGTTGGTGGTGTATCTCGGTATCCCCTCCTTTTTCATAGATATATAATGTTCCAAGTTTTATTTTTTTTATAACTAAAACTTCATTGATTGATTAAGAGAGTACAACTTCATTGTCTTTTTGAATCGCATCATTGATCCAATGGAAGAAATTTCAAGAGTGTTCAAAATTGCATTTATTTCTACGACTGAATTTGGAGATTGCATCCGCTACTCCATTAAAATCCCTACTAATATAAGAAACTCTACTAAAAGAAAACTTAGATAGAAGAAGCTGAATGTCTCTGATATGACTTCTGTTCTCCCATCTGACAAGGGGGGAGTTAGCTGTGATTGACTTTACTACGGTTTATGCATCTGCTTCCACATGAATGTGTGTGATCTTCTTTGACAGCGCCCAAGATAAAGCCTCCTTAATTGCTATGCACTCCCCTTCCTCTGCATCTAAGGCTTTGCCTGTGCCAATCCCTTTGGCACTTCTCCCTGCACAAGTAAAATCTCTGTGGATTAGTCCAATGCTCAAATTCTTAGTATCTAAACAAAAAATAGCATCACCATTGATTTTATCAGTTCCTTCTGGTGGTGGTAACCACTTAGTCATGCTTAAATTGCCCTGCAAAGATTCAGAGATGTTGTATGTTAGAGCTGCATAAAAATTGTTAAGATGGTATTGAATTTTTTGAGAGGTAGTGTCCGAGTTAATCTTCTTCCCCTGATACAGACAATCGCATCTTTCTTTCCATATAATCCAGCAGCCTACCATCAGCTTAATAATCCATTTTTCCTTTTCTTCACTGTCTATAGAATCTGAGTTGTCAAACCATGAGATAATCCAATCTTTAACACTAACTTCTTGCACTGAGACTGCGTCTATGTTGACACTGATGCTTCTCCAAGTGGTACGGGCATGTTGGAAGTTAAAGATAATGTGCTCAGTTGTTTTTTCATCACATTTGCAAACACAACATTGAGTATCTATTCTTCTCTTGACTTTGGCGAGCCTGACACATGAAGGAACAATTTTTCTTAACCATTTCCAGATGAAGAGTTTGTATCTGTGCGGAACTCTACATTTCCATAGTGCTTTGTACACTTCAGTGGGAACCTGATCATTTGGGGATTGAACATCATATTGACCTCCAGTCACAACTCTATACGCACTTTTAACACTGAACTTGCCATCCCTTGTTGGTTTCCAGATTTGAACATCTTCCTCTCCCTGAGTTATGGGAATAGCTAAAATTTTCCCAGAGATATCACTGCTGAAGATGTTTGTGATTAGAGAGACATTCCAGGAATTAGACTCCGGCAACATGAGTTCACTTACTAGTGTGATATTGGCTTGTTCTTCATCTGCTGGTGTAAGAATGTCAGGTGAGTCTCTAAGCCATCTATCTTTCCAAATGTAGGTGCTTTTGCCATTGTTAACCATCATAAATATGTTGTCTTTCATGTGTAATAAACCAGTCTCAATCCCTTTCCATACCCAAGAACACTTGCTCTTCTCTCCAGTTAAGTGCCTGAATTCAATGGAACTGAAGTATTTTGCTTGTAGGATCTGAACCCAAAGTTTGCTATGCTGATTACTTATCCTTCAGGCTAGTTTCGTCAGGAGAGCATGATTTAGACTTTCTAATTCCCTGAATGCTAGACCTCCCACATCTTTTGATTTGCATAACTGCGGCCATGAGAGTAAGCATGCACCTTTATTTGAACGATACCCCCACCAAAATCTTTTTTCCAGTGATTCCAGCTGACCCAGTAAAGTTTTTGGCATTTTACAAGTACTCATCTGATACAGTGGTGTAGCATTAAGAACATGCTTAACCATTGTTGATCTTCCTGCTTGACACAATGTTTTGGATTGCCACCCATCCAATCTTCTCTGCAAAGACAATTTGACATCTTCAAAAGCTTCTATCTTATTTCTCTTTCCCTTCCATAAATTTCACTCCCAGGATTTCTCTGAGTCCGTCACAAACATCTGGCTTCACATTTTTGCTGAAGTAAATTGCGGATTTGTCAAAGTTTATTACTTGCCCTGACTGAGTTCCAAACATATTCATTACTTCAAGTATACTAAGTGCACTTGTCATATTTTCTTGTGTAAAATAAAGGCAATCATCCGCAAATAACATATGATTGACTGCTGGGGCTTCTCTAGTAATAGAGATCCCTTCAATAGATTTGTCATTATGAGCAGAAGCAAGAGTTCTTGACAAGAACTCCATTGCCAAAATGAACAAATACGGAGATAACGGATCTCCATGTCGAACTCCACGAGTCGGATGAAATTCCTTACAGGGAGAACCATTAAGTAAAACTGCAAGTGACATTGTGCTAATACATTGAAACACCATGTGACACCATTCGTCAGAAAAAACGAATGCAGAGAGTACCTTGATGAGAAATGTCCATTCTAGCCTATCAAAGGCTTTAGACATATCTATCTTGAGTGCTAGTCATCCTCCATCTCCTTCTTTTTGTTTCATTGAATGAATGATCTCTTGCGCAATGATCGTATTGTCATTGATCAATCTTCCAGTTATGTATGATGCTTGATATGGAGAGACTATTTTTTCCATCAAAGGCTTCATTATCTTAACTAATATTTTGGAGATGAGCTTATAGGAAGTTTTACACAGA
>JAJJMA010211859.1:0-15043 GCA_023529015.1 Papaver nudicaule | reverse complement strand
CTTCTGCACACCGCCCATACGGTGCAATCCTGTGTTGACACCTCTCCCTTGGTGTATATCTTCGTTATACAATCCCTTGATGCTCTCGATGTCCTAATTCTTATCCGTTAAGTTGCTTTATACCGCTGTCTGATCCATCCATGTATTGACGCGTGCCCCTAGCCTTCTGCATCCCTATAAAGTGTTGATGTGACTTCTGGGAGGGTGTCGTGAGTCGATGATGCCTTCCCTCGTTCTTTTGATTACCTCGGTGGCCTACTTCGGAGTAGTTTCGCACTTCGCTTCGTCTTCTCTGTCGTGCCTTCTTACCTCTGGTTGGGGTTTGTTGGATAGCGATATTTATGCATTAACAGGTTATCCCAGTCAGACATGAGGTTTTGAAGTCTAGCTTCTTTTTCAACTGTATGTAGAACTGTCCTCTATCAGTTTGACATACACAAAGTGACTTCCTTCGGATTTCTCCAGGTCATACTGAAATCTACTTACAAGCGGGGGCTGACAAGTAAACCGTGTAAACTATGCCCAACTTGTCTCTACCTCAGTTGTAAACGAAGAATCACTTAAGAAACTTATACAACTGGAGTTAACTAGGTCTTACAACACCGAGTGTCGTCGTGCGTTGCTTCCTTTCAAACCTCGTATGTAACGTATCAATTCTTGAATGGCCTTATATCAGAAGAGAAGGACCGTAGAATAGACAAGAACGTGATCAGGTTACCAAGGTTACAGGTTACTCCGATTTCAACCACTAAGGTCTCAATCTCCTACCAACTCTCAAGAGAAATCTTTATAGTCGTAGGTAAATCCCAAGAGGAACTATTACCTAATAGAGGATGACTATACCACAACAAGCATTCACCGAAGTGAAAAGAGTTTTACGATCTCTTCCAAAAGGAATCTTCACGTATGCTTGATGCTTGCGGTTTTCGTCCTTAGACACCTCTATTTATAGCACTCAATAAGATAGGTTGCTTTGGAATAAAGCAACTAGTTTCTTGTCCCACAAGTTTAGGACCCTAACTTGCAAACCAACTAAACAGAGATTAATCTCAATTGGAAATCTTTTAACATTTATCTGCCAAGTGTTTTATTAGCTCATAAATACTTCAATATAGATATCCAACAGACCAGAGATAATCTTTATCTTATTGACACATTGAGAACCGTTATATGGACCACAGAAGATATTTCGTGATAACCAAGTCCAACTAAGAGATAAAGGAGTCAGAGTTTAACCCGTGTGAAAATCCCAGAGAATATTCACCTTGGGCGGTTCGCAAACCGTCCATCTGAATCACGACTAAATGCATTGAATCTGAGGTTCACGTACTAGTACGCGTACAAATTGATACTTTGGAACTCAGGAGAAATTCCGAGTCTCAGTTCACTACGGTTCGGGAACCGTCGTTTTCCAGATTAGGGTTTAACTTGGATCCGCTGGAAGTTCTGGGCTGAACCAATACTTAGACGTGTTATACGCCCTCAGCTATAATCCACTGGACTCTTGCTCAAGAGTACTCCTTTAGATTCACCCATATCCAACAAGTGATTTGCAAGCAAACCATTGCAATGGACAAATGGTATCGAATCTATCTCATGCATTCTTGTAAACTTAGTATTCGTGGGAACAAATACCAACATAACTCATGGTCATGTAGACAAGAACACGATCTCAATTAGTATCACTACTAAAGTAGCCCACTATTTCAAAAGATAGAGTAAGTAGAATAAAAGAATTTTCATAAAAGTCATAACTCCTACTAACCTTTTGTCGATGAAGAATAATTGATGTCTTCTTTGTCTTCACAGTCTTCGTCTTCAAGGTCTCTACTACTTAGTCCATATCCCAATTCCGAAATCTAAACTTTAGTAGGCTAAATCAAGAATTGTGATTTGACACCTAAAACTGACAACCAGCTTGACATACCAACGCTAGTGGGTTTGACCGGACAATGCCCTAACACATTTATATAGAGATTTTACAGTAAAATTACCTTTCTGGTTTAATGGCCAAATTGGTTTATCCTCTATATCTTTTCCCTGAATGTTTATTGTTATGGCTAACTTCATGTTCTGACTTCCAAAACAAATTTCAAAATTTTCATTATCCCATATAGTATACTGTAAATAATTGGTTTAATTTGGTTATGTTCTTTGTGTCGGTTGTTGGTCTTTTAAGTGGATATTCAAACTCTCGTATTAATTTATCTTTCCATATTTCTACTGTTTTTCCATCTACATCTCAGACTGAAGTCTGATAGTAGGCTAGTGTTTGTATACTGTGTTGTGCTCAAAACTGGACTAGGTCCCAGGGTTTTCCTGCTGGATTGCGGTTTCCTCGTTAACAAAACTTATGGTGTCTTGTGTGCTTTACTATCTAGATTATAACTCTGATTAATTAATTAAAGCAAAGCAAATTGTATGTTATTAACTCTAGTTAATTCCCAATCCTTCCGAGGGATTCATAAAGACTTGTCTTTGTTGGAATTAGTCATTTACGATCTAACTCAGGTTAACAGATTTGGATATGATTTCTGAGATCGTTCATATATTACCATAGATTCACGAACCTAAAAAGTTGGTGGTGTATTTCGATACCCCTGCTTTTTCGATTGGTATCATAGCAAGTAAACATATCAAAGGCGTAACGGTCTGTGTTTATTGATTTATGGCGTAATATTGTAAATGATGTTACATCAGAGCCAATAAATTGTACCAGAAATCACAATGCTTCATATAGAACTTGATAGGTTCTTACGAACTTGTAAAAATGCTCGAGACTCGTTGCAATGAAATTAAGCGACTACATATGCTCGAGAAACAAGAACTCATCGAGCTTTTTGATCCCGCAATATTTTAAATTGACACTCTTTGTTGTCTCCTCCAAAAGCTTAACTGTGTCTTTGAAGAATATAACGAAAATATTTGAGATCAGAAAAACAAGCATGCCAACACACGCTATTTTGAATGCGGAAATCTTGGTCATTTCGACAGAGAATGCCAACTTTATATATCAAGATATTCAAAACTTGTGAGGCATCACCGTAACTCCACGAAAATTCATTTAGCCCAACATAAGAAAAAACTGGCAAAAATCTATGTACCAAAGAAAACCCAAAACAAGAATATGTTTCAAAATGACAACGTCATTCTAGGATAGTTTGAGAGTAGCATATTACTTACTCATACTCTCCCTAATTCTATGACATGATATCCTTATCATGTATATATTTTAAGATGAGGAATGTATAGGGAAGTAGAGTAGATTCTTGTAGATTTCTTTTAGTCTCTTTGGGTTGTTGATAAAATTCTAGTGTGTTGGGCCCTTGCTCCATCAAACTGAATTATCATCTTGTTTCTAGTAGCTCTCGAAATCAAGATGAAGGAGGAATACTCACCTTCATGGAGCAATTATTATTCTTGAGAAAAATAACTTGTCAATATTATCTCAAGAGATATTACCTTAGTTTCCTTTTCTGGAAAATACACTTTCTTCTTAACAAGACTCTAAGAGTTTCACATAAAGATGTGTTTAAACTTCCTGACAGGAGGGCATGTGATTTGAAAAAAGATGGAAAATTATCATCTAAGCCGGCTTACATGTGTCTTAGAGGTCATATACCTCGTGGAGATAAAATCTTTTGGAATTGTATTTAGTCAGTCAATGTTACTGCTAGAATACAAAATTTTGTATGGAAAGGTGCTCGGAGCATTATCTCTGTTAGAGATATTTTTGTACAGCTGAAGAATCTGTAATGCATGCTCCGGTTACTTGTCTCGTTATAAATTGTGTTTGGTGTGCTTCTAACTTGCATATAAGAACTGAATTTTTGAAAGTTTAGTTTCCATGATTGGATGTGTTTCTGGTTTGACGTACCCATACTCTCAAAATACTGATAGCAATAATGTTCCATTGAAATGTGGTCTATTTGGTTTTGTATAAACCTTGTCCTATTTGCTCAGAAGCAGTACTTACCAATGACTATTCTCAAAAGAGCTTTAGTCGTGACCTACACCTCTTGCCCTGTTAGTGTTATCCCAAAAAGATCCCAACCTCCAATTCCAAACATGTACCCCACAAGTTGGTCACCTCCCCCTTTAGAGCATCTACAATGGGAATATGATGTGATTCATACGTGGCTTATCAATTAACACAACCTTATAGCTAATATTCATTGATTTTAGGAAGTTGGAAAAATGCATCTCCAATGGTTTAACATGGAATTGAATTAAATCGTCTAGTTGTAATAATGTCATTGTTCAATAGGGTTTTTAATATATTTAAAAGATAAAAAGTAGTTTAGAAATGGATGAAGTGACTTTCTCACATATTTAATGAAATCTTCAAAAACCAGAGGATCTTCTTGAGGATGTCTTCTATAAGTTGGTTACTTCTCCTTTTAGGTTGGATTTCTATTACTGCAGATGCTTGTGGGATTTAAATTCTCTGGAAGGTGGTAATGGATTCTTAATTATGAATGCTTCGGGGAAGTGTCTTTATGCAGCGTTGATTTTCACATCAACGGTTTCGGTTGAAAAAGGAAAGTAATTGTTATCTGGTATTATTTAAGAAATAGAGTAGAAATGAAGCTTACACTTTGGAGGTACAAGGTGATGATAAGGACCTTATGACTCGTCTTGAAAACAGAAAGTTTGAACGAACTTCAGTGATGAATGCAAGATAAAAAGACATTAAATGCTTTGCTAGTTTAATTTCTCATTGTAATTTTACATTCCTTCCCCAAGTAACCTCAGATATCGCAGATGTCACTGTAGTACAACGGTAAAGTCGTTGGGTGATGCCGGCGACATGAGTTCAAAACTCATTTGCATTAGGATGAAGGATTTTTCTTTATTTTCTTTACCTAGCTACCTGGACTGATAGGTAGTGAGCTTCGGTCCAACTTTATATAACTTTTCAAATTCAAAAATAAAATATAAAAAAAGAACCTTGCAGATATAAAAAAAAAAGTTTTGTAAGACGCTCGTGCCTCAGCCATTTGGGCTAAGAGATATCATAACTCTATGCCTCGGCCATTTGCGCTAGAGAAACCACAACTCTATGCCTCAATACCTCCACCTATTTGCCTTTCAACATTCTTGGCTTCACTTAGGGAAACTCCTATGGTATGGATGCATAAACATCCATATCTTACTGATTATTCATATATATATGGATAATCAGACATGTGGAGATTTTTTCCACTATGAGATCTTATTATATATCCAAAAATCTATTAATATACCCCACATATACCAAATTTATTGTTATAAAATTTATAAAAAGTTAAAAAAAAATCTCCACCCGGTCATAGAAAATCCGGATGGATTTTATTATAATTTTTTTTAATTACATACGGATGATCCCCGACCCCAGGTGTTCACTTTCCACTTGTAAAAGACATCCTTGGAAAGATCTTATGACTCGACCCACCGAGCATCGATAGCAATAGAAACCAAACCTAAAATGGGAAGTGATGATATGGATCTTATGACTCGTCTTCAAAACATTAAATAATGGGTGCAAGATTAAAAGATGTTAAATACTTTGCTAGTTTAATTCCTCATTGTAATTTTACATTTCTTCCCAAATCTTGTAATATAACCTTTCAAAAATCAAAAGTCTTATAATGAGCAGGGGCGAATCCAAAGGGGTTCCTGTGAGGTCATAAGCCCCCCATAAATTTTAAGATTCATATAATTACCTTACATTTTTCATCATTTAGTACCTAAAATTGTTCTCTAGCCCTTGAAAATTTGAGAAAGAAAAAAAAAACAAGTATTTTGTATATAGTCGTTGGATAAATTTCAAAACTAACTCCACCTGTCTACTCCACTATATCCAGCTTACGTGAGCTTAAGGAGTTCTAATACATTCAAATCCTAATTTTTACCGAATCTTTAAGTGAAAACACATATATGTAAATGAGATTTTTTGCGGTTATATTTTCCTTATGATCCTCTATAGCGAGCATGCCCACACAAAACTATCGGTCTGGATTCGCCACTAGTAACGAGGATGCTAATGACTTAGCCATTTGGGCTAGGAAAAACCACAACTCCATGCGCCTATGCCTCCGCCGGTTTGACTGCTTCACTAGCCTTTAATAATACTAGTATCTTTCAGTAGTTTGTTTGTAACCACCGACTTCTATCAGATTCTCTTGTCGGAACAAATTCTATCTTCTTCTCTTTCCCCGACAGTAGAGCAGACCAAAATCGAAATCATGTCGGACGAGATCAAACAATATCCAAACGTCATTTCTACGCAGGTATTTCACTTTGCTTGAGTATTTCGTTCGGTTCCTTTGTTTTTCATGATTATTATAAAACCCTAACGCTTTATTCTTCTCTTTTCTCAGTCCCTTCCTGATAGGAAGTCTTTTCATCCAAGGATTGAAGGTGTTTTTTCTGCATCTAGTCCTAAACATGTTGATGCTGAGATTGTCGAGATCAAGCTTGAAAATGTGGAAGGTGTGGCTGAGGTTGCGGATCCAGAGATCAACAACATTGGACCTGATTTGATGCCATTGACACTTTTGGTAAGTTTTTTCTTAATAAAATAAAAATAAAAATTAAGGATGAACATGCAAGATAAAAATGAACCACTTTCACTCATAAGAATTGATAAGGATTCGATCGATTTTTCAATGTTTAGTCTATCAAAAGTTATAGTTCTATTTTGAATTGTTAAGAATCACGTGTGTCCTACTTGGTATCTTGTTGTTTGTATTGACACTCAAGATTGAGCATGGTATCAAGGATTAATGGTATTTTTATGAAAGGTAAGGACTCTTTAGAACAAGTGAACTTCTGTGTTGAGAAATTACAATTGGACTTACATATTTGGTTGTTTCAACACGAGGACAATGATTTTCTGTTAGTTTTGGTCATTATCTTCTCCTTAAAAATTTAAACCGACTATATATGTTGATGTGTGAGTCTTTGTCAACTCTGAAACGTTATCCAGTTAACAAGTTGTTGAACTAGCATGGCTCCTTATCATTGTTATGGCTGCATATTCATGAAGGTGATTATTGGCCAATTGATTTATTAGCTTGCTATAAACACATTGGCGCTGTTTTAATCACTATATGAACTCTCTTTATTGATGCTTGAGAGTTGAAATATCTTTCATGTTCATCCTTAATTTTTATTTTTATTTTTATTTTGTTAAGAAAAGACTTACCAAAAGTGGCAATGGCAGCAAATCAGGTCCAATGTTGTTGATTTCTGGATCCGCAACCTCAGCCACACCTTCCACATTTTCAAGCTTGATCTCGACAATTTCAGGCTCAACATGTCCTGGACTAGATGCAGAAAAGGCACCTTCAATCCTTGGATGAGAAGACTTCCTATCAGCAAACTGAGAAAAGAGAAGAAGAAACAGTTTTAGGGTTATATGATTAATAAAAAAACAAAGGAATCGAACGAAATAATCAAGCAAAATGAAATACCTGTGTAGAAATGATGTTTACATCTTGTTTGATCTCGTCCGACATGATTTCCGACTAGTCGGTGGTTACAAACTTACACTTTCGATAATGGTCTGTTCTGTTGTCGGGGAAAGAGAAGAAGATAGAAGTTGTTCCGACAAGAGAGAAGTGTGTTTTTTTTCTTACTGAAAAATATTATTTAAGCTTAAGTGAAGCGAAGGATGATTAAAAGTCAAACATGTGGAGGTATTGAGGCATAGAGTTGTGGTATCTCTTAGCCCAAATGGGTGAGGATACAAGATTTTTTTTTTTTTTTTTTAGAAGAATTTGAAAGGTTATATAAAGTTTGACCGAAGCTCACTACCTACCAGTCCAGGAAGCTCGGCAAATAAAATAAAGAAAAATCCCTCACCCTAATGCAAATGAGTTTCGAACTCATGTCACCGGTGCCATCACCCAACGACTTTATCACTGTATTACAGTGACATCTGCGATATCTGAGGTTATTTGGGAAAGAATGTAAAATTACAATGAGAAATTAAACTAGCAAAGTATTTAATGTCTTTTAATCTTCCATCCATCTCTGAAGTTCGTTCAAACTTTCTGTTTTGAAGCCGAGTCATAAGGTCAATATCATCACCTTATATCTCCAAATGTGTAAGCTTCATTTATATTGTCTTTTTTAAATAACACCAGATAACAATTACTTTCCTTTTTCAACCGAAACTTTTGATTTGAAAATCGACGCCGCATAAAGACACTTCCCAGAAGAATTCATAATTAAGAATCCATTACCACCTTCCAAAGAATTTAAATCCCACCAAACATCAGTAGTAATAGGAATCCAACCTAAAAGGAGAAGTGACCAACTTGTAGAAGACATCCTCAGGAAGATCCTCTGGTTTTAGTAGATTTCATTAAATATGTGAGAAAGTTACTTCATCCATATCTAAACTACTTTTTATCTTTTAAATATATTAAAAACTCCGTTTAACCTACGACATTATTACAACTGGACGATTTAATTCAATTCCATGTGTAACCATTGGAGATGCATTTTTTCAACTTCCTCAAAATAAAACAAAAAATGGCTTTAAGGTTGTGTTAATTGATAAGCCACGTATGAATCACATCACATTCCCATTGGAGATGTTCTAAAGAGGAAGGTGACCAACTTGTAGGGTCAATGGTTGGAATTGGAGGTTGGGATCTTTTTGGGATAACACTAACATGGCCAGTGCCGGCCCTGCATTATGTGAGGCCTCAAGCAATTTTTTTTGGGGCCCCTTGTCTTTGTTTAAGCTACCATTGTGACCGAAATAAAAGAAAAGAACATACCTATTTTTGAATCCAAGAAGAGCATGAACCGTTTTTTTTCCCGTAGCCATCATTGAAACTCTCTAAACCTGTTAAATCACAACTAGAAAAAAGAGATGAGATGATAATATCACATTTAAAAGAAGAAAATAAAACGTAACAATCCTATTTAGTAGCAAACTCATTAATAAAAATTCAGTTACAATCGCCCGAAAGTCGATTCTTTTTGCACATTCTTAGTAGCAAACTCATTGATAATATGCGTATAATCTATGTTTTCAGCAATTGCTTGCTCAATAGACAACATAGATAGCCCATTTAGTCTTTCTTGTGATATAGTATATCTAAGATAATTTTTGATCAACTTCAACTTAGAAAAGACTCTTTCTGCAGACGCAACGGTAACCGGTAAGGTTAACAAGATCCTGTAAGCTACCACGCATTTGGGTAATAAGACGGGTCACCCATAGACTTTAAAAAATTCATCACACCTATTGGTTTTTTCATAGAAACTGGAATAACGCATGTCAGCTGTTTCAATTCCCAAAATAAATCCATCCCATCAATATCTTTTGATGACCATGCTGCAGATAACCTTTGAGCTTCATACATGATTCTTTTAAACTTTCGTCGTCCATAGAGTGATCTTATCCATATCAAATAAAAACCCAAAGTTTTCTTCATAGATTTCAAATTGCTTAAACCTAGTTCTTATTGAATCAAGAGCGTGATCCAATATGTATATAAAATAGTTAACTCTAAAAGATTCTTCAGGTGATAAACGTACCTCATTACTTGCACTTTCTCTGAAAGGATACTTTTTATAGATAAAACGCTTTTTTTGAAAAGCGGGTTCAGTACCCATTTTAGTAGCAATAAGTTTAGCTTCCTCCATCCCTTCTTGAAATCCATTTTTTTTTGTATGTCTCAAGATAGGAAACGAGTCCTCTTAACTGTTGAATAGCACAATTAATGTCGATATCTTCTGTTTGCAATAGTTTACTAACTTTATTCACAACATTTAAATAGTATGCCAGATAACCATGCTAAGAAAGAATTCATAATTTTTCATGTCTAGTTTTATTATGTTACCAGCAGCATGTCTCACCTTTTCATCTTCACAGTACTCTGTCAAATGAACCAGAGTATTTCGTATTTTCGGGGCTTGACACCGTACAGCTTTAACACTTTCTACTCGACTCTCCCACCTTGTAGTTGACAACTTTTTAGTGTGATGCTCTCTAAACCCTACACCTCATCTTGGAAAACCTTCAAACGATGTGGAGAAGATGAAAACATCACATATATACTTTGGATTGCACCAAAAAAAGTACCACCCTTCGTGCTTGATTTGACCATATCACTAATAGTAAGGTTGAGACTATGACAACCACATGGAGAATAAAATGCTCTAAGATTTATTTTAAGCATCCTACTTTGTACACCTTTACGTATCCCTTTCATGTTAGAACCGTTGTCATATCCTTGACCCCTTATGTTGTCGATATCAAGCTGAAGATCACTCAAAGAAGCACATCAAAAAGACCTTCACCAGTTGTGTCGTCAACCTTTAAGAACCCCACAAAGAACTCTTCCACTTTAACTGGAGTAGCAGTAATATCCACACACCTAATCACAAGAGTCATTTGCTATTCATGACTAATATCAGGAGTACAGTCAAGTATAATAGAATAGTATTTTGCTTCCCATATCTTCGCAATAATCATATTTTTTTTTGCCTCGGTAGCTAACATCAATATCAACTCATTTTGAATCTTGTGACTAAGGTAGTGATATCGGATTTCTCTTTTTTGAATACGGTGAAGATGCATTTTCATCACCTCATCGAACTCGGCTTCCCATTCAATAAAACCCAAAAAATTCTCATTGCTTTCTAGACCAATTTTTTCATTATCACCACGAAATGCTAAATTTCTTTTAGCAAGTTGCCTTACAAGGCTAACTATCCGTTGTAATACTTTTCTCCAATGCTCTCTTTCTTTGTTAATTTGCTCTTGAACACTTTTGTCAATTGTCTGAGCAGTTTCCAACCTTGTCACCAATTTAGACCAACTACCCAAACACTTCAAGTGATCTTCTTGGGTTTCATGATGTCGAACATTTCCATTTAAATTTACCCAATCTTGAACACCATCACTAGCTAACTGATTTCTTACTTTGCGTACAGTAAACAACTTGCAACAAAAACAATAAACTCTGTTTTTGGTCATGGAGTACACTAGCCATTCTCTATCATATTTCTCCCCGTTTACGGCAGTTCGAGTATAATAGTTGTTGGAGAAACGCCTCCCATTTGGATCCCTTGGATATTCATGATTTAAAATTCTTAGCGGACCCTTGTGCACTAACTTATCTCTCAAAGATTGATCAATAGCATCCCCATTTCCAGGATCAAAAATATCTAAAGCTTGATACTCATTATTAACTGCATCATTCTCAACCACATTAGGCTCCCTGTCATTAGCTGCACCATTAGATACATCATTCTCATCCATATTATGTTCCCTGTCATTAATTGCATCATTCTCAATCACATTAGGCTCCATGTCACCACAATCATCATCAGCTCTTGTGGTATCACATTTACCTGCAATAATATCATCGTCACCGCTGCTACTAGTACTAGTAGTAGACCTGTTATTCTCGGTCACACTCTCAATAGTTGTTGGAGGGGGTTTGAAATACTTGTCAATATCTCCTGCTTGGGATTCCTCTAAAGCATCGAGCCTTTGCTTCTTTTTCCGCTTTTTGTTACCACGTACTTCCTTCCTAAATGATACCGGAGGCATGATATTTCTTTTTAACTCTAAAGTTTGCAAACCTGTACATACATAAATAGGCAAAGAGAGTCAGAGAGAACCAACAATAATAAAACTTAAAATTTAAATTGCCTGTCAGACTCGTACCGGCAACAAGCCGGTAACTAAAATGTCAATGTTATCTCTGAATTGTATCCTATGTATGGTGTTAGAACACAAAGAGTTTTGGGTCATCAGATCACTATCATGGGTCCAAATTCATGCTTTTAACTTAACCTTAAACCTAGTAGGACAAAATTGGATGGTCCAAATATGATAATTCAGGATCACTATTATAATTCATCACGCAACCTTGATAAAATGAACTGATCTTAATCAATTTTGATTAGGAAACTGCGCATGTGCTTTCACAACGTCTTCACATGCATATGATATATGCAAATGCGTCATGTTATGTTGAGAATTATAGATAGCAGAATTATTATTATTAAATATTCATTGAGGAAGAGATTTAGAACGAAGACTATTCTGATAATTCCAATTACTGTGATTGTAATTGTGATTTGTGATATGATCACAATCTGTAGTTTTAAATTTTCCATCTCTAACACACCGTCGTATTATCGATCTTTAATACACACATTTCTCTTTGGATTTTATATCAGAATTAACCTTAAAAACCAATTCAAGATACAATTTAACCTAGCTAGGAGCCTTGCACAGATGGTCAAAACTAATAAACTACAAACAAAAGTGTATGACAATTGAATTGGGAAAAAAATACTGTAACAGAGACTTACATGAATTTGTAAACGTAAACCCTAGACGTAAACTAGTTTTCTTTCAGTTTCGCAAGTGTCCATTGATTTAGGAGATAAAATCTCTAGTTCTTCTATCGCACTATGCATGATTTTTTTTTGGGCCCCCTTCAGTTTTGAGCCTCAAGCAATGCTTGGGTTGCTTATACTGGAGGGCCGGCTCTGAACATGGCAAGAGGTGTAGGTCACGGCTAAATCTCTTTTGAGAATAGTCACTGGTAAGTCCTGCTTCTGAGCAAATATGATAGGGTTTCTACTAGACCAAATAGACCACATTTCAATGGAACATTATTGTTATCGGTATTTTGAGGCTAGTTCCAATGGTCCATGCAAAATACAAAATATAGGTGTTTTGGCTGGCTATGGAACTAGCAAAGAGCCAAAATGATGTTGCAAAGTTGCATTTCTGCAACTTTGCAACATCAAATAGAATTAGTATCGTCGATGGAAATACCATCGACGGATACTTTTTCCATCAATCAAATTAGGCTCATCTAACCACTCGATTCTTTCTTCCCCTATAAATGAGCAACTTGAACCTCATTCACTCACACCTTCTTCTCAAGTTCCTCCTTCTTCGGTTTGAAAATGGCAGAATCCCCTCAATATGAACGGCGTTATCGGCATTTCAGGTTCACTAAAAAAGATGATTTATGCATTTGTAGGAACTATGTGCGGCAAACGATGGAAAGCGCGGATCCTAGACAATCGAATATCAGGGGGCCAACTTTATGGGGTACGATATTAGAAGATTTTTTGAAAGAGCATCCTGGAAACATTAGAAGTCGTACTGAACAGCCTTTGTCTGGTCGTTTCTGCAAGATCAATCAAAAGGTTAATACGTTTTTGAAAATAGTAATTCTACAATATCGAGTAAGGATCGTTGGTCAAACCAACGACGAAGTCATTAATGCAGCGTTAGAGGAGATGAAAGTATGCCATAATGGAAAGTCTTTTTGTTATGATGGTTGTTTCAATATCCTTGGGGTATTGCCAAAATACTCGTCGTTTTTATTAATGGCGGAAGCAAATGTACTTTAAATTTAATGTAATGCGTCAAGAAAATTAATGAAATGGTTGATTTTAATTTTACGATCCTCGTTCAAATATAGTAACACACACTTTCATCGATTAAATAAAAAAACGTACATATATATTCAAACCAAGTAACAAGCACTTTCTTCATTCAAGAAGAAGGAAAGCTACATTAAAAGAAACCCAACATGTTAGCAAATCCTTGTGTTTCATTCACTAGGTTCTCTTGCATCATTCAGATCTTGAGGAAATCCAGCATTTGGTCTGAAGATGTTCTGCTGAGCCAATCCCAAAAACCGAGCACATTTGTCCGTGAAATCTTGTTGAGGATCAACATCCATCTGAGATTCAGACGAGCTACCTGGTAGTGTAGTTGTATCAGAATCATTAGCCGGACCATAACCCTAGTAAGGTACGGGACGAATAACTCCAGAGTTCTCATATCGTTGGAATGTACCCTGATGAGGAATATAAGAATTGTCTGGTTGCGATGGAACCCAATTCTGGTTCCATGGTTGTTGTTGCGTTAATCCAGCCACCAAAGACCCTGGAGCACGCACTGGACTAACATGGGATCCACGTAAAAGGAGATTATCATAAACAGTGGGAGCACGTATCGTCGGTGGAGTAGTAGTATGAGTATCCCCAGGTGGAGAATGTTGTTTGAGTTGCGAGTGCGAGCGCCACTGCTAGTTTCGGGGTCTCCTCCACTAGTGAGAGTTCTACTCGGGGTGCACGTGCGCGGACTACTTATACTACTTCTAGTACGAGTGTTATGATTGTGATACGGAGGAGCTGGAGCGGCAGGGTTAGGTTGGCGTGGGCCTGGAGTGTTTAGGTCCATGCTGAAGAATGAGTCGGTTCTCCATTTCGTCATCTCATCGATGTGAAACTGTTGAAATCTATCCAAGAGGTTGTGATAATCGTTACATATTTGTTGAAGCACCTCACTTGGAGCATCTACCAAAGGGTCCATACTATCCAGAAAGAGCATTATGCAACGGGACTGTAATCGGATTTCCACTAATGACATCAATACTCTAAACATCCCAAGAAAACGATGGTAAATCCGAAGAATATGGCAGAGTAGAGTAAAAATATGTTTGCGTAGAAGAAGAAGAGCCGTGATGATATTCCGAAGGCGGCTGTGATGTAAGGAAAGCACCACCGAGTGAAAAGCCTACCTACTGCTGGCACGTCATACCCACCATAATTTTCTGGCTCTGTAAAAATAGTTGGATCGGAAACCTGTCTAAACCATTTATCGTATTCTTCTTTGGTTTCCAATCGAATCAGCTGATATTTCTCGTCCATATCAGTCTCCACTCCGGAAAAGTTTCTAATAACCGTTCATAATCGGCCTTCGAAATTACGCCGTTTTCAAATGGGTTGATTGATTTTACTAACTGGCATGTATTATGTAATATGAGTCTCTCTCTGTGGAGGGTAAAACACTCTCGGGACACGTGTCAAGATCAGAAGGACTCGGCCTCGCCAGAAGACATCGCAACCATACTTCGGGGTTAGCCTGTAGAGTTACCTCGAGGAAGAACCCGAAGATAGAAGACTCGTCTAGGTCATCAGAGGATAAAAGCAGGAAGCCATCTTCAGAGTACTCACCGAAGGAACCGCCTTACTCGACAAGCTCTGACACCAC
>JAJJMA010211851.1:0-17145 GCA_023529015.1 Papaver nudicaule | reverse complement strand
TGCAATAACGTACTACTTGGTGCTTTAATTATAAATCAGAGTTATAATGCGGAAAGTAAAAGCACACAAGACACCAAATGTTTTTTTAACGAGGAAACTGCCTTGCAGAAAAACCTCGGGACCTCGTCCAGTTTGAACACCGCCCAGTACAAACTGACTACAAACACTAGCCTACTATAAGACTTCGGTCAGGGATGTAGTAGAGACCAACTCAAGCCCTCCAAGCGAATTGGCTACTGTCGCCTTCCTTACGTCTCTAGATCCCCCACAGATCGTCACGCACTTGATTCCCC
The DNA here is from genome assembly GCA_023529015.1 of Papaver nudicaule. NCBI lineage: Eukaryota > Viridiplantae > Streptophyta > Magnoliopsida > Ranunculales > Papaveraceae > Papaver > Papaver nudicaule. Next base: position 16,852 of record JAJJMA010211851.1, on the reverse strand, counting down.
CAGCTGACGTCCTTTACAGGCCTAGGAGTTGCTTTGACCGCTGTCAAAGGCTTGTGTCAGCAATACTGGCTTTTCAACCAAACTGTTGACGTATGGTGTAACTGTCCTCTATCAGTTTACCATACATAAGATGACTTCCTTCGGATTGTTAAATCCAGGTCATACGGAAATCTACTTCTTGAACCGGGGCTGACACGCAAACCAAGTAAGCAATGCCCAATTCGAATCTACCTCAGTTATACACGAAGAACCACTTAAGGAACTTGTATAACTGGAGCCAACTAGGTCTTATAACACCGAGTGCAGCCGTGTGTTGCTACCTTTCCAACCTTTACGTAACTTAACTAGTTCTTGAATAGCCGTATAGCAGAAGATACGGACTTTAGAATAGACAAGAACTAAGATAGGTTACTGAGGTTACAGGTTAATCTGATCAACCACAAAGGGATCAATCTACCTGTGCTTCCCAACTCTCAAGAGAAGTCTTTATAGTCGTAGGGAGTTCCCAGAGGAGCTGCAACCTATAGAGAATGACTATACCACAACAAGCATTCACCGAAATGAAAAGAGTTTACGCTACCTTCCCTAAGGACCTTCACGTATGCTTGATGCTTGCGGTATTTGTCCGTAGACACCTCTATTTATAGCACTCAATAAGATAGGTTGCTTTGGAATAAAGCAATCAATTACTTGTCCCACAAGTTAGGGAAACCCTAAACTTGGCAACCAAGTAATAGAGATTAATCTCAATTGGAATTCTTTTTAGAGTTATCTGCCAAGTGTTTTGTTAGCTCAAAAACACTTCAAGATAGAAATCCAACAGACCAGAGATAATCTTATCTTATTGACTCATTGAGGATCGTTAGATGGAACACAAAAGATATTCTGTATAACCAAGTCCATCTAAGAGATAAAGGAGTTTTGGAATTTGACTCAGAGTGAAATTCTAGGAGAATATTCACTAAATCCGACACCAGGCAGAATGACCGACATTCAGGTTCGCGTACTGGTTCGCGAAATGTTCAGCCATTCGAACTCAGGAGAATTCCGAGTTTCTGATTTGCGAACCGGTTCGGGAACCGTCCACCTGTCAGATTTCGTCAAATCTGGATTCCGCTGGAAGTACTGGGCTGAGCCAGAACTTAGACGTGAGAACGTCCTCAGCTGTGATCCATGGACTCTTTGCTCAAGAGTACTCCTTTAGATTCATCCATATCCAACTAACAGTTTGCAAGCAAACCATTGTAATGGACACATGGCACCGAATCTGTCTCATACATTCTTGTACTCACAGTAATTTGTGGGATCAAATACTGGTCGTGACACAAGGCCACATTACATAAGAATACGATCTCAATCGCTATTATCACTACTAAAGTAGTCGACTATTTCAAAGAATAGAGAAAGTAGAAATAGAAGAATATCCATAAAGTCATAACTCTTACTAACCTTTTATCGATGAAGAATAATTGATGTCTTCTTTGTCTTCACAGTCTTCGTCTTCGTCTTCAAGGTCTCTACTACTTTGTCTATATCCCAATTCCGAAATCTAAACTCTAGTAGGCTAAATCAAGAATTGAGTTTTGACACCTAAAACTGACAACTAGCTTGACATACCAACGCTAGTGGGTTTGACCGGACAATGCCCTAACAGAATCCAATAAGAGTTAAATTACCAAGCAGTATGGTAGCTTTCAAAGTTTGGACTCAACAAAAGTTGTGAAAGAATGGAACTCTTCATCACAAGCAAATTATAGGTTTAGAACCACATGTGCAAAAGTTCGCCTTAAGAAGGTGGACGTAAACAACATATGAATATGTCGTTTAAATATCAAGTTAACATGTTTAGTGAGTGTTGGATAATGGATCACCGACCCGTCATTCTGTTCGCAAAACGGTTCGCGAACCGAATCCACTTTTGGACTTCGGAAATTTTCCTGATGGTCTTAGATCGCAAACATAATACACTTTGGGAATTCGGGAATTCTATGAACTGTCCTGGAACGCGAACCAAAAGTGTATGTGGAGTTCAGTAATATGTTCTGTAGCACAAAAATCGAGATCAACTAACACTACACCAATTTTGGCCGGTTGCAACGGTGCATATCTGTTGATATTCATTATGTGATGAATTTTAGCAACGGTAATGCTGCCGCTGCGTCTCTGGGTTAGCAACGGATTTAGCAACGGCTTGTAAAGCCGTTGCTGATTTTTACCCGCAACGGCTTGGTTTCCGTTACGTATATTTCCTAGCAACGGCTTCCTGTCCGTTTCGGATTATAATCAGCAACGACTGCTTCACCGTTTCTAATTTTTTACCAAAGTCAAAAAAAGACCAGGTCAAAGCCTGACAGACCTTGACTTTGACCTGGTCAAAATAGGGTCAGTCAGACATTGACCTGGTCAAAACGGGGTCAGTCAGTCTTTGACCTGGTCAACAAAAATTCTTTTTTTGACCTTGTCAAAAACTTTCAATAGACATTTCAAAAAATTCAGACACTTAGCCAAAATCAATACTTCATACAGATACAAAAAATTTCATACTCTAATTTTCTTGTTCTTACACTTAGACAAAAAAAAAACAATAAAAAATTTCATACATTCAGATAACTGAAAACTTGTTCATAAAACTTAACTAATTTCAGTATCCATACTTGTATAACCTAGTTCTGTAATACTCATATTTGAGCATGAGATAGGTACCTTCCCATCAGATGTTTGCGCTTCCCCTTCAGTGGCTTTAATCTTTTGTTTGCATTGTTCTCAGTTATTGACTTGGAGGTAAGAACATCATGAGCACTCCCAATTGTGAAGTGTTGGTACTTGATAAGATCCCCGTAAAAGAACTTTGGTCCTACAAAGCAAAACCAACAGTACAACGATTTCAGTCAGACCCAGTAATGTTTCTCTTCATCAAGATAAATCGAAGTATCAAACTACAGACTCAGTCATCATCCAACATAACAGTAAAAACAAAGATATTACCTTAAGATGGAGGCAGCATTAGCATGTTACAGTTTAGTTTGTACTCATCGTTATTGTTTTCACTCATCTACCTCTTTTACTTAAAGCAGTTTAGTCTCATCTAAGCTTAAGTTTAGTTCCATTTAGATTCCATGTTAAGTTGGACTAATTTCCAGCAGATGAAGAATGGTCTAAAAACTGGGTAACACATGAAATGAGTTATGCAATTATGAGAAACCGGGGACTTACCAATCCGCAGTTCGGGTGATAAGTAAAAATATCTTTTTCAAACCAAGGGATGCTGCCTTCTTTTCGATGTCATCTGGAATGTAAAGGAAAATGTTCAAAATTATAAGCAGTAAAGAAAGATGCAAAAGACCAAGAAAGCTTGTTTCGAAGAACACACTGCAGCTTATTTCCAATTCATTCAATAGGATTTCTTTTCTGAGCATTTGTCATACAAATAAAATAAGAACAAGTTAACGGAAAGGAAAAAGAATAATACCAAGTAGCTTGTCTCCTTGTTCGTGGCCACGACATTCAGGAGAGATGGGAACAGCAGCCACTTCTCCACATTTTTCTTTAGAAAAAGGAAAAAGTGCAGCACGAGCAATGATAAAAACCATTTCTTTCCACTACAATGAACGAGTCCAATTCTTCTTGTAGCTGAAGGAAATAGTGGAACTCAGTTTAAGACTTCACGTGCCAAAGAAAGACAGGAAGTAACATTGCTACATTCAGAACAAATTATACAAGAAAGAAAATAAAAACCTGGTCTTCTGTCCTAATCAATGTTCCAGCTTCTTCCAGGGGTTGTAAAAGCTGTTCTATTCCAAAGATATCCATCTTATTAGCCATCCGTGTTCCTTCATAAACATCACTGCAACAAATATACAAGAAAGAAAATAAAAACCTGGTCTTCTGTCCTAATCAATGTTCCAGCTTCTTCCAGGGGTTGTAAAAGCTGTTTTATTCCAAAGATATCCATCTTATTAGCCATCTGTGTTCCTTCATAAACATCACTGCAACAAATATACAAGAAAGAAAATAAAAACCTGGTCTTCTGTCCTAATCAATGTTCCAGCTTCTTCCAGGGGTTGTAAAAGTTGTTATATTCCAAAGATATCCATCTTATTAGCCATCCGTGTTCCTTCATAAACATCACTGCAACAAATAAAAATGCACAAAGGCCGGTCAAGTCAGGTATTAGCCTATTAGGTAATCATGAAAGTTTAAAAACTTTGTGCTAGCTGAAGAAAACAATAGAATTCAAAGTTTGGGATCAATCAGTTAACAGAAAACATAAGTATACAGCAAATTCTGTAGTGAGTCACTGTAAAGTATCCAAATATTACATGATCTGGGAGTTCTCCAAGTCCCTTGCTTTTACATTGTCAAATTAAGGCTATGATTGTTTTAAAATACTAAAATGTATCCCAACACTACAGGACCTTAGAGTTTTTTAAAGCCTTGTTTCCCTTTGTATACTTAAGGATACAGGAATCAGGAAGCTTCAAACAAGTACTATCTGAGGTATCCGTTGTCAATCCCTTGCACCAAAACGTCTAAAACTCACATTTCCCTGATACTCAACGTGAGTTAATGTGTCTTTTACCAAACGGGCATTTATCTTATTTAACATACTGCACTTTGGAGAGCATTGGAAACTTTAATACATCAAATTTTGTTTTCAACACAAACTAAAAAGATATGCTAAAACCATTGCAGAAACTAAAAAGATATGCAGAAACCATTGCACTATACACCCTGCAATCCGTTCACATCCACCATTAGTTGCTACCCATAAATTTTACTTCTAAACGTCACAAAAAAGGAATAAAATCGAATACACAAAAACTAATAATCTCACCATGAAGATGATAGTGTCCTGTGTTGAACTGTATCCCAAATCCTCAACTCACCATCACCAGCACTACATTATCACCCATCAAAAATCAAACAATTCCCTTTATTACCAATCAAATTTCCATAATTTATTACTTCTCAAACATTTTAACAAACATTTCAAATGCAACAATAAGAACAAGAAAAAGGGTTGTTTTTTTTTTTTACCCAGTAAAAAGTATAGGATTAGAAAGATGAAAGCAAACATCCGTAACTGAAGCTCGATGACCTCTTAACACCGCAACAGGATCAGGTGATCACCATCAAATCCGCCATAAGCTAAAAATCAAGAAACCCTAAATCGAAAAATAGAAAACACAAAATCCTCAATGGATCTGAACAAGAAAAAAAAAAGTAAATAAACAGAAATCTGAACATAACAATAAAACCCTAATAGAAAAGAAAAGAGAAACTCACCGATTTGGTCCAAATCTAGGGTTTGTAACAGTAAAGAACTTTGAGATTACGATGTAAAATATATGTCCTTGACTACTGACTAGAAGGGTTTGGTATTGATGGTGACTGTTAGGGTCCTAGACCAAAACAAGAGGATTTACAGCAAGATTAAGGTATAGAACCCAAGATAGACCACCAAGAAAGCTAGAATAAGAAGAGAAGAATTCAGAGAACAAGGAGAAAAGAGTTTTAAGAAGAGAATTGTATTGATTCTTATGTCCTATACAATTTCACGACCTGGCTATTTATAGCTTAAGAGCCTTGGCAATAAAGAAAACTAGAGTTTAAGATAAACTAGGAAACCAGATAAGCCTTACACGGCAAACTAACTCTATTCTAGGCAAAACTATAAAAGGAAATAACATAGGTGGTATTGGTGTCACAACAATGACGATTGCTATGATGGTAAAATCAAAGAAATACATAAACCAAAACCAGAAGGGTTTGGTATTGATGTTGACAATTACGATGATAAAAACCACCAGTTCTCTTCGATTTGCAGCATCATAGAGATGAACACCATTTCCATTATCGTCTTCTCATCGATTTAATCCGTAAACCACCACCCTAAATTTTTTCTCAGACGAAGAACCCTAAACGTGTGTGCCTAAATTTTCTCTGAGAGATAGAAGTGAAATGGAAATGAAATGGCAAAGGAAAGATCGAGACTAGGGTTAAGAGATAGGCACACAAGTTTTTTGCACACTTCTCCTAATGAGGTGGAATAATACTTAGGCATAGCTAGTTTGGGTAAAAACATACTCAAAAGTAAGGGTGTGCACGGTACGGTTCTTGGCAGAACCGTGTACATGTACCTCCCCTAGGTCGGTTCTCATTTTTTTTCCCGGTACCTGTACCTGTACCTCCGGTTCCGGTACCAATCGGTTCCGGTACAAACGAGTACGGTTCCGGTAATTGTACCTGTTGTACCTGTCAACTTTAGTTTTTTCAATTTGTTACAATTTCTTCTATTTTAACACTAGAAAAAAAAATTAAAAAAAATACTTAATAGACAGTAAATGATTTGCATCAGCTTTGCTTGATTTCATTGATTCTTATCTCGATTTTGATAACAATTATACAATCATTCCGTAAAAACTCAAATAACAAACATACAAGACTTTAACATTGACATTCACAAGAATCACAACTAGTAACAGAGATAGATAAGTTCCTCCGTCTGCAAACAAAACACAAAAATTAGTAAAACAACTCTCAATCAAGCAAAGGGTTTTTCTTGACACAACCCTAATAATTAATAGACGGTTCTTAACTGAAAACCCATTCAACACAGGATTTCAAAAATTAATATGACTGAATTGTAAAACCAGAGATTAGGAAAAATAATTACCTTGGCAAGAAGCATAAGCATCACATCATCAGATCTAGGAGAAGTTTTATTACAAAATTGGCCTAAAACTTTCAGATCTGAGATTTTAAACTTTAAACTTTTGATTTTTGAGTGATTAATTACTTGGGAGATAGCATGATATATGAATAATAAATAATGGTTTGATTGAGTGGAGATGAATGAGAATATATTGTTGAGTTTGTAATACACAGAGAGATTGAAAGGAGGAAAAGCCGAGAAGGAGAAGAAAGAAGAAGAAAATAAAATATGCGGCTCAAAAGATGATAATTGTTAGCTTATATCCCTAGACTGGACGAGTGTGATTGATAGATATGTAGAAATCTGACGGCCCTTAATTTTCGGTACAGACGGGACGGTTCCGGTCGGGAATAGGATAGGAACCGTGTACCTGTACCTATAGGCGTCGGTTCTGAGAATTAAGAACCGTTACTCGTACCCTTCCTCTCGGTCCGGTTCTTTTGGGTAACGGTTCCACCGGTTCCGGTCCGGTCCACGGTTCCGGTTCGGTTCCTGCACAGGCTTACTCAAAAGTGTTGGGAGCTGTTTCCGCCCACACACTTACTTCGCACGCGCATCAAAAAAAGAGTTGCTATTAGCAACATGACTTGGGCCGTTTCTAAATTATGCAACGGCTCAAAAGTGTTGCTATTCCGCAACGGCAGCATTACCGTTGCTAAATTGTGTGGCTATTCGCCAAATTTGGTGTAGTGAAAATATTTTTTTTGTTTGAACCTTAATATGTGCACTCGTATCTCGAGCATTCTCCGAACTTTGATTTGCAAGCAAACCATTCTTAAAAATCGTATTTTCTCACTGTGTTGTTATAATCGTTATACACCAAGTAACCTTGTTTATATGAATCATGACTTTTTTTAGTCATGTCGATGGGATTCCTTCTTAACAATTATGAATACCAAAGCCATCGATTGTGTGTTGAATGATAGATAAGTAGAATATTAAGGGTCCATAAGACACAACTCCCATTAATCTTTGTTGATGAAGATATAAAAATGTCTTCATGTGGTCTTCGGTCTTCGTCTTCAAAGTCTCAATTACTTAATCGAATTCTAGTATCTGAAAACTGACTTTGTAGACTAAATCAAGATTTTTTTTTTTGCATCTAAACTTGACAACTAACTTGACATACCAAGGTTTGTAGGTTTTACCAAGCAATGCTCTAACCGATGACGGTACCCAATACGACGAACCATGACTAATGGGTTCAAGTGGATCATGCAATTATTTGGTAATATATTTATTTTTCCTATAGTTTTTGTTTTTATTTTAATAAGTAAAATCACGAAACAAGTTATATAATAAGACAAACCCTATGGCTGACTATTGATCTGGTTAGAGGTGACATAACCACTCAGATTGTTGGAAGTGAAACAGAAGTATAGTGTAATAGGTGGCATTAGGTCATAGAGTTTGTTGCCAAATCAGAAGTTACAGGAGATATGATTACCCTGCAATTTTTTACATAATTAAGAAGTAGGCACAACAGTTCTCCAAGGAATAATTTTAGCCTAATTAAGGCAAGGAAGATAATTGGATTATTTAGCTGAAGTCTGAGCCCGTTAAATATTAGTAACGTAGTCTGTTAACTTGTTTCGACAAAAACAACCAGGTACATCGCATCTTCGGGATAAGATGAACCTAGATGATTCATGGTTCAAGTACATATTCAAGTTTGGAGGTAAGAATAAACTTAGAGGGGTATCAGATACATATTTAATTATCCTAATAAGTGGGGATGAATTTGGTTGATTACTAGTTCAGATACATTAATATTATCTAGATACATAACATTAATTTGATAATCTTTAAGATAATGATGAATCTAGAAGAGAATTAAGTGACTTGATACACATCCTCTACAACCTATAAAAAGAAATGGAATTCCAATTTAAATTAAATGTACACGTTTCAACTTCAAATATTCCTCACCTATTAAGTTGAGCGTCGGAGCCCTTTTTTTATTATTTGCAGCCGCAGGCTTTCTCCTCTTCTTTAAAGCTAACACAATTTAGATTAAGCTTGTGACAACCCGGTTTTCCGGAGCCTCCAGCGGACACGGGTTCGACCTTTTTGGGTCGGATATGAGCCACCTGGCAAGCCCGAATAACCGGACAACCACTCGTTTGGGTCTAAAAAAGTTCCAAAACATTTTGATAAATAAATATTTAATTCAAACTCAATTAAATTTTAATAAACGAATAGTAATATATACATTTGAAATTACAAAGCTTATCAAAATAATTACACAATCAGAAGAACACAATTTAAAACAAACCAACATTTCGATTTAATTCAAAATATGCAACGCCCAAATCCCCGTGATACTCATTAGCTAAGGGAGGAGAGAAAGGGGTGAGCAAACCACGGCTCAGAAGGAAGTTTCCAAAAATATTAAGTGCACCGAAATAAATCGTGTAACAGATAAAAATAATAGAACCATATATGCAAGTCCGATTTATTTTGTTAAAGCACTTACACCATTTTCAAAACCATGCAACAGATGTATATATTTCAAAACTATTAAGTTAAATGTTTCTCAATAATTACTTACTCCATTTTATTCTCAACACCAACCTTCCATAATCAAACCTTAAATAATCAACCATTCACCCTTTATTTTTCTAGGATCTTAATCTACTTGTCAGGGTTATTCTGGTTACCACCATTGTTCCTCAAACAATCTTCCCTAGGTATCCACCATTGGTGGGATGCCAAAAATGGCTTGACGATTCCACAAAAAATATTTTTTCCTTTACTTTTCTTTTCTTTTTCTTTTATCCTCTTTTTCTTTCTAGTCATAAATGCCATAATTCTACTAAATAAATATATTATGTTACAAATGCATATAAATTACTTTCGCAAATCCGAAACCCAATAACAATGCGTTATACATCTCGCATAATCATGCACATACATATAATTAGACGGTTTAAGAAGAAACCCCAAAACATTTATTTATTAAATAATAAATTATTAATATAATTAAAAAAAATACAAGAACAATCAAACATCAAATCAATATTAGTTTACCAATATTAATGAAAATACAAATATCATAACTATTAATAAAAATCTGAAAACAATTAATATAATGCTAAAATAGTTTAGTTTTGTAATAGGTAGAAACCCCCTATCTTAATTAGCAATCCAAAATCTTGATATCTTTTCCAAAATCAATAAAGTAGATGCTTAATCTTTGTCTTCTTGTATTATGAGAAGGAGAAATGTTGAATGACAAATATACATTTGTTTTCATTTCACTTTTGTTCTTTTGTGGAAGAAAAAATAAGAGAGATATGGTGAAGAGTCTAGGTTTTAGTTTTATTCTTTTGTAAAAAGGTAAAGAAGGAAATAAAGAGAGAAGGGAAAAAAGTACTGAAAGTGATAGCTTACTTTTCTTTTTAATTTTTTCCGGACAGATGCTTATTCTGTGAGACGGACCAAGAGACAAATACTCACCTATTTCTTCACTGTAAAGAAAACTCAAAGGTTTGGAATTATTTCTTGTCCAGTTTTGAGTATGATTGGGTCTTTGCGGATAGTATGAAATCTTCACTGTGGGAATGGTCTAACAAGAAGAGCAGAACAATGAAGAAGAAATTGTGGGGTCTTATATCCATTGCAATATGGTGGACTATCTGGCGCGAAAGGAATGCTCGCTTGTATGGTGATAGAAGAAGAAATGCAGATCAATTAATTATATCTGTGAAGTGTACTTTATTTAATTGGGCATTACCTACTAAGATTTTTGATGGGTACTCTTTGAGTATTCTAATTTGTAATTGGGATGCAGTAATTGGCAATAGCTAATCTACTCATCTTCTAACTTTGTATCATGTAAGTTGTCACCACTTTAATCTAATCTTCCCTTCTTTTCGTCAAGAAAAAAAAAAGAGGTAAAAGTGACGGCTACAAAAAGGTGTTTAGGTTTTTTTTCTGTTTTGGAGTTTTATAAATAAAAGGACAAAATATATATCAATCAATAAACGCAAAGGAGAGAGAAGATATTTTATTCTCTTTTGCACGTACAAAAGTTAGATAATTGGTCCTTATTAATAATGCTGGTCAATCAAAAAGCTCTGAGGATCGGGCGATTAATGAGTTAACTCAGTTTCAACAATCAGTTTGCAATCCAATCACTCTTTGATCATTCTAGCATAATATCATTCATGTTTTGCATATCATCATGTTAACCCATTCCCAATTTTTCTTGTTTAAGTTATTATAATCGTCTAAGCTTCTATTCTTTTCTTCTCCTTTCATTTTTCTTTGTTTTTGAATATTATTTCTGTTCTCGTTGTTTCATGCCTTTAATCAAGTTTTAAAAATATGATTATCATGTTATTCTAAGCTTTTGGTGCAGTCTCCTCTTCGAGTGCCCCATGGAGAAGAGCCAAGTTCATTGCATGATCAATATGTTCGTATTATTATTAGTTTGTACGCAAACTCTGATAGATTCACCTTCTGATGCAGTTTTGCGCACCAGTTATCCCCGGCTGGTTATTAACAGTTTGAACAAGTTTGTCCCGTGCAATCATGTCTATGATATCAAGTTTGATTTTATCGTCTACAACTACCCAAGATTGGAAATCAAGTTCAAGAACTACGAGTTGAATCGGTTCTCTTCCTACAGAGCCAAAAATTCAAATTTGAAATTGTTCAAAGTCCGCTTCTCACCCCGAGATGTCAGTAATCTAGTGATTTTCGGATCTCACCTTCCTTTGACCCTTAACAAAAAATTACTTGCTTACCAAAATCCCCATTATTCCGAATTTCATCTTTATCCTCATTGCCATAACAGAATTATATGCATTATTCCTTACCTCCATGGTGAGCGCCGAGGTTTGACTCAAACTGTATTTGAAATAACATGCTTCGTTTTCTGGTTTCTTCTTCTTTCGACCTTATTCCGTATATTCTTGTGAAACTTCACCATCCTTCGTTCCTTCTAAATTCCTGTTTTGGTGGCTCATGGAGTTTAAGATATAGTCGTGCTCCTTTTGCTTTTGACTTAATTCTGATAGCCGGTCCATGATTTTTTCATGCCTTTGCCTGACAATATTTCCTCCTTGTTTCCTATCTCAGGTTTTCCCTTGGCTTTGTCCCGGGGTTGGTTGTGTCCAACATACCATCGCTCTTCTTGAATTTCCTGCATCTTGTCCGCCTACAACGTCATTTCCTTGTCCTGTCCGCCATTGGTGTAACTCGCAACTGATGTTCCACCCATATCTTCGGCTTTGACTTCTTCGCTTTTGCTGTATTTGGCGATCGTGATGTCCTCTCGTAGTCTCCAAAGTTCCTGCTTGCTCGAACCTTGGTATACATCCCTCTTTATTGTTCCCTTAAGCCTCCGTTGTATTCTGAAATCTTAAAGCATGTAAAAAAGGAATGTTTCCTCGTGCGCTTGCACGTGTCAGAAATCAAAGATGGGTTTTTAATGTTTGAAAGACAAATCTGATGGGTTTCTGAGCTTAACGATGGTGGGCTCATTAAGAAGGTAGTTCTTACAGATTAATAAAATCATGTGTTTTTCGATGGTACAAACCATACGGAGTGGGGTCCGCTTGATACTGAACCAATTCTGGCAGGATCTGGAATATCCTTCTTTCTTTGTAAACTCTAATTTTTGAGATACTCAACTAGTGAAACATACACAAAATCTACTTTCCACAGAAGATCTGATTAGTTTCTTCTTTCCTTGAAATTTGTTGGTTCAAGCAAACTTTTTCCCTGGGGATACATTTTTATCCACTTAGAGAGTGGTGTGAGTCCTCAAGGTCTCAGATCTGGTTTTTAAAACTAATCTTTAACCCAATCCTTGGGATTAAAACTGCTAAAAAAACGTAAGAAGCTCTTAAATGATCTTCTCTTTTTTAAGATAACGATTATAACGCAGGTAAAAACAAGAAGATGCTGTAATGAATACTGAGAATGAAGTTGTTGAAAATTTGCAAGGACACTGGTCCCTGTTTCTAGCGCCAAACTGTTACTACTAATTTATCCCATAGTATACTAACTATCAAAAGTGTTGTAAATAAATGTTAAGCTAAGCATATCAAGGACCCTCGTTCCCGACACTCTCTGAGTACAGAGTAGCAAGTCTGTGGAATTCATCGAAGCCCTTTACGACATGATGATGTGCAAAATGAATATAAACTGTAAACTGGTTAAAATCATAATAGCAAGAATCATAACTAAGTTAACAATGAACACGATAATGTAACGAGGTTCAACACTGGGTGTGCTTACATCCTCGGGAAGTGAATCTTAGTAGCTTTATTTCTTGAGTTTTGTTACAATGGTGTATTACTGAGCTTAAGAGATACTCATTTTGGAGCTTCTTTATGCCTATCCTATCTCTCCTAAAATGCTCGACCCCCTTCTTCTTAGTAGTTTCAAAGGATGAATCTTCTTTGCTACCTATAGCTTCTTCTAATATTTGATGGTCTTCGTTGTTAGCTGGACTTCGTGCACCGCCGTGGTTGTCCATTCCCATGGTGACACCTCCTCTACTGAGTTAATTTATCTTCGTTGCCATACTCTCACAGTATACTTGATGTCTCGATACTTATCCTTTTGGTTGCTTTATACCGTTTGGTTTCCCATTTGGTAGTCGACAAGTGCTTATATCCTTCTGTATTGGTATAAAGTTTTGAGGTGACAACTGCAACATGCGTCTGTCATGCACAGGCCTATCGAGGCTATATTCATCATGGCCTTCAGTTCATCACGCCTCGTTATGAGATAAAGCGCTTTGGGGATCGCTTCTGTACTTCGTATTTGTTTTATTATCGTGCCCCCGGTCTTCAGAGGAAGCCACGTGTCCATCGTAAATTATGTATTAACACAAGTTTTGAAATCCCGGACTTGCAAAGATGATCTCATAGCAGTCTTCCACCATAGGTAATTGGTGCCATCAAACTTTGGTGGTACGTTACAAGCTCTTACGCTTTGTTCCATAATTCACAAGCCTCGATAAACACAGATAGTTACGCCTTTAATGTGTTTACCGGCTCTGATACCAATTGAAAAAGCAGGGGTACCGAAATACAACCAACTTTTCGTCTGGGATCGTGAGTCTTATGGTAAGATATGGACGATCCAAAAATCAATATTCAAATCTGTTAACCGGAGTAGGATCACAAGTGATCAGTCCAACTCAAGATAAGTCTTGGCAAATCCCTAGATGGATTATGGACTTACTCGACGGTTACGAATAATGTACTTCTTGTGTTTGCTTTAATTATATAATCAGAGATATAATACGGAAAGTAAAAGCACACAAGACACCAAAGATTTTTTTTAACGAGGAAAACGACCTATAGAAAAACCTCGGTACCTTGTCCAGATTGAACACCACACATTACTAGTTGTCTACAAACACTAGCCTACTATAAGACTTCGGTCTGGGATGTAGCAGAGACCAACTCCATCCCTCCAAGCAAAGGATTCTGTCGTACTCCTTACGTCTCTTGGATCCCGCAAGACCCTACACACTTGATTCCCCTAGCTGACGTTCTTTACAGGTCTAGGAGTTGCTTTAACCGCTGTTAAAGGCTTAAGTCAACAATACCGGCTTTGCAACCTTAATTACTTACTGTATGTTTCGAACTGTCCTCTTCAGTTTAACATACGTAAGTTGACTTCCTTCGGATTGCTCCAGGTCATACGGAAATCTACTTTACAAGCGGGGGCTGACAAGTAAACCGAGTAAACTATGCCCAACCTATCTCTACCTCAGCTGTAAAAATAATCACTTAAGAAACTTACAAAAATTGAGCTAACTAGGTCTTACAACACCGAGTGCAGCCGTACGTTGCTTCCTTCAACCTTGTATGTAACGTATCAGTTCTTGAATGACCTTATTGCAGAAGAGAAGGAGTGTAGAATATACAAGAACGTGATCAGGTTACCAAGGTTACAGGTTAATCTGATAACAAACACAAAGGTACGTTATCGCCTACCTGTGATTCCCAACTCTCAAGAGAAGTCTTTATAGTCGTTAGGTAAATCCTACAGAGGAACTGCTACCTAATAGAGGATGACTACCACAACAAGCTTACACTGAAGTGCAACGAATTTACGATCAATTCCACAGAGAAACTTCACGTATGCTTGATGCTTGTGGTTTTCGTTCTTTAATCCTCTATTTATAACTCTCAAGAAGATAGGTTGCTTTGAGATATAAAAACAGATTTCTTAACCTACAAGTTAGCAAGTGCCCGTTACTTGACTGCACACAAAGAAATCCTAGGTTAATCTCAATTGTAATTCTTTTAACATTTATCTGTTAAGTGGTTTGTTAACTCTTAACCACTTCAAGATAGAAATCCAATGACCATGAGAACACCTTTATCTTATTGACTCATTAGATTCCTTAGATGGACCACAGAAGATATTTCGTGATAAACCAAGTCCAACTAAGAGATAAAGAGTTAGTTGTTTAACCAGTGTGAAAATCCCTCAGAACATTCACTTGGACGGTTTGTGAACCGTCCGTCTGAATTTCGGCCAAATACATTGAATCGGTGGTTCACGTACATGTACGTGTACAGATCAACGTTTTGGGACTCGGAAGAAATTTTCGGAGCCACTGTTCACGAACCGGTTCGTGAACCGCCGTCACTCAGATTAGGGTTTAAACTGGATCCGCTGGAAGTTCTGGGCTGGCCCAGTACTTAGACGTGTGAGACGCCCTCAGTTATAATCCATGGACTCTGTTCTAGAGTACTCCTTTATATTCACCCAGATTTCTACATGTGATTTGCAAGCAAACCATTGCTACGGAAAATGTATTGAATCTATCTCATGCACCTTGTAACCTTAGTATGGTGGGAACACATACCAACATAAATCAAGGTTATGTAAACAAGAGTACAAATCTCAATCGCTATATCTCTACTAAAGTAGCCGACTATTTCGAAAGATAGAATAAGTAGAATAGAAGAAATTCCATATAAGTCATAACTCCTACTAACCTTTTGTCGATGAAGAATATTTGATGTCTTCTTTATAAACGCAGTATTCGTCTTCAAGGTCTCTCCTAGTTTGTCCATATCCCAATTCCGAAATCTAAACTATAGTAGACTAAAATAAGAATTTTATTTTGAAACCTAAAACTGACAACTAGCATGACATACCAACGCCAGTGGGTTTGACCGGATAATGCCCTAACAGCAAATGAAACAGTTAAGAGGATAAGAAAAAATTACCCGTACGAACCTGAAGAAAAGCAGAAGAAATTCTTCATAATCTCTATGTGTATGTGGAGGAAGATTGGGAAGAAGATTATACCATACCATTGGGTACTTCTGACCTTAGATAACGGGAGGTGGGGAGTTTACAACTCATTGTATCACCACAAAGGCTAAAATACACAGATCAATACCATGACAGTGCCATTGACGTCAGTTTTGAACGCAATGGGGCACAAAGACTTCGAAGGCAATGCTATTGTTCCGAATTTCAAGAATTATGTTGTCCCACAACAAACTGACAGGTAATATATTAACCTTCATTATAACTTGAAAACACAGATTTATATATACACTTATGTAGCGAAAACAATTATGAGTTATTTTATGCTTTGTTTTCTTGGATCATCATAGACCGGATTGTGCAATGTACGTTTGTTTGTTCATGAAGTGGCTAGTGAAGCGTAGGACCTGTGAAGGTATATGGAAAGGTAAGAATGACCAGGAATTATCAGTTGAATTGAACCGGAAGAGAATGAAACTAGCATACTAAAAGAGCCTAAAGCTTGAAGGATGGAAAAAAAAGCTTCTGAAGTAATTATATTGTCTCAAGAATGAATGGGAGAATGGCCAACTAGTTCTATCTTGTGTTTGTCCTGTGCGGTTGATAGTTTGTCCTAAACGATTTGAATGAGTGACTAGTTGTAAATAAAATACATGTTTTTGTTAATGTCTTAATGTAGATGGTGAAAAATGAGAGAGGGACAAGATTATAAAAATACTCTCTAAATAGGCCTAACCTAGAGGCAATTGCCTATTCAGGCACATCTCCATAGCTCAGAATGCAACCCGTTCCACGAGCTGAACAAACTCTCTATGAGTTCTCTCTTATAACCCCCGGTGGAGAGGATGATATCATAGTGCAGTACTGATAATCTCACCA
>JAJJMA010211846.1:0-13179 GCA_023529015.1 Papaver nudicaule | reverse complement strand
AAGTACCAGGCGCTGTACACTCATATTTGGGGAAAGTTCGGCCATATTTCCCATGAGAGAGAGCAGAGGTTGCTCTCCGAGTCGCTAGTCGGCGTCCTGTTGTCGAGGGTGACCGAGATGACTGTTCAATCCATTGACTCCGTAGACCCGCTTGACGTCCGAGATTGGGAGGATTCTATAGTTGCAGCTGAGTCCAAGGGTTTCAACGTGGCTTGGCTGCGGGATAGGTTCGAAAGGGCTAAGGCTCAGGGGTCCCTGGAGATCCTCCAGGAGAAAAAGAAGAAGGTAGCAGAGTTGAAGGCTGAGTTGCAGAAGGAGGAAGAGGAGCTGGAACGGTTAAGGCTATCTTGCAAAGGTGGACCTAGTGGGGTCTTGAGTGATATTCTCGACTAGGTGTCTTTTCTTATATATAGGGTTCTTTCCCCCATTTTTAGTTCTCGAATGTTGAGTGGAATGTAGGTATTTTCTATTGATTGGATTGGGTTATGTCTTCTAAGGGATATTGAAATAAAATGCTTTTCTTAATTAATTCTGCTGAAATGGAAATCCTATCTGCTGAAATGGAAATCCTATCTACTGCACGCTATGACGCGCTGCTTTGGAGGAATGAAAATACAATAAACGGGAGGTCTAGTGTCGTCCTCCCTTAGGGTTTTGGTGAAGACCTTGCTAGACCGAATTCGATCCCATAGCTGATATGGTATGGGTTGAACTTCGATCTGGAAAGAGTTCCTTCACTTTCTTGCCAAACCTTTCCATATATGTGACCGCGTCCTCCCCTATCTCTTGCTTGAGGTTGAATAGTTTCACGTATTCTCCGAAGTCCGGAATGGTCTCTAGGGCCTCGGGTGGTATGTTACAGGGGGTGAGCTCGTCCACTCCTCGGATCTTGTCGTTGCGTAGCTTGTCACGTACAACTCCAGATTCCTGAAGAGCTTTGATGAAGATTCTAATAGCTGTGCCGATGTCTATTGCGGGTTTTTCTGGGTTTTCCCCTCGAGTAGTTTTCCTCGTGGTGAGTCCCCAGTGACTCGGTGAATGTGGGTTATCAGATGCGAGGGAGGTGGACGAAGTACCTTCTTGGTTGAGGGGGTTCTCATCGGCCTTCATAGGCTTTGTGGGTGTGGTTACTGTCTCGCTCTCCCGCACAAACCGCTTCATGAATTCCAGGGGAAGTACTTCCTGGTTGTTGTAGATCCATGGGCGTCCCAGTACCATGTCGCTTTCGACTTCTCCCTTAACGATGTGGAACTCCGCTATGGTTGGAATCGTGGCGATTTCGACGGGAAGATCAATCCACCCGTAAGTTCGTACTTCGGCTCCGTCAGGTCCTTTGATGATGGTCGGGGCGCGGACAGCTTGGCTCTGTGGGATGTTGGCGGCTCTGAGAGTCTTAACTGAGATGATGTTCACTGGGGATCCTGGGTCGATGAGCGTCTTCGAGAATTCAGCATCGGACACGCGGGTGGTTGTGAGGAGTCCCCAGTCTTGCATTCCTGCTTGTGGCTCCTGCTTGGACATCGTCCGGTCGTTGACTTCTTTGAAAGGTAAGCGTCTCCCTGCTACCACCACGTTGAGCGCTGTGAACATGTCTTTCCGCTGTGGTTTCGAGAGACAGAGGGTCTCACATAGCTGGTACATTATCTCCTCCACTCTCTCATTCACCGGTTGTTCCGGTAACATGAATGCCCGAACAGGTAGAGGATTTTGATATACTCCTTCGTTCCCTAGGTGTAGTTCTTCGGACTCCACTTTGGCTTGGAAAATCCGCTTAAGGGTGAAGCAGTCCCTGGTAGATTGAGTAGTAACTTGGTGGTAACGACAATACCTTGGGCTTGCGACCTCTTCAGCTGTAGGAGGGCGTTGAGGTGTATGGAGTGCAATTACCCCGTCCTGGATCCAAGTGTCTAGCAGCTCTAGTACCTCCTCCATGGGGAACGGGTAGTCTGGCACTTCTGATCTGGCTTTCTGCCTCCGCGTCTCCGGTTGTTGTTGTTTCCCTCCTTGGTTCATGTTCTTTTTTGGGGTTTCCGGAGTTGAATTAGCGCGTTTTGGATGCGTTACCTCTGTGGCGCTCCCTTTTCTCTTCCCTCCTTCGCTGACGGCACCCATGGATGGTAAGTTGTTGTTATACTGTTTGTTAATCAGTCTCCTGTCGCCACGAGTGGCACGAGTCTCCTCGCTCCTGAGGGGTTTAGCTCTTTCCAGCAGAGCGGGCGCAGTGGTGGCAGACCTCTTCGCAGCTTCATGGAGTTCAGAGAAGGTCTGGAAGCGGAGGTTCTCCAAGAGGGCCCGGTAAACAGGGATCATACCGTTGATGCAAAGTTCCACTAACTGTTGTTCCGTGACATTCGGATCGTGGCAATCAAGGGCTTGAATTCTGAATCTCTTGACGTAGTCGTTTGGGTGTTCGCTAGGCCTCTGGAACATCCTGCCGAGGTCGGATAGCGTTATCTGTTCAGACACGAAGAAGTACTTGCGGTAGAATGCGCTCACCATCTCGCCCCAGGTCCCAATGCTATTCGGAGCAAGATTGTTGTACCAGGTGTAAGCTCTCCCAGTAAGAGACTTCGAGAATTCTTTGAGCCTCAAGACATGGTTGTACTCGTGTTCCCCTAGAGACTCCAGGAATCGTGAGATGTGTTCGCGTGCATTCCCCGTCCCGTCGTACAAGGAGAACATGGGTGACATGTAGCCTTTGGGGAGGGCAATCCTCCGGACTTCGTGCGGGTACGGTGGCTGGTGCTGGTTGATGGGTGACATCATATCTCTTTCCCGGTTTCGTAGCAGCCTTTCCAAGTCGTCTGCCGTGACATAACGGGACGGTTGTTCTCCTCTCTGTCGAGAATCTTCTGGGAGAGAAGGCGCTTCGTCATCCCGGATGTGGATAACCGTCGAGCGAGTACTTGTGGTAGCGGCTTCAGGGGTCTCCTTGGCTGGTGAATTTGACAGCTTCGAGGTTAAGGTCTTGAGACAGTCCAGGATTCCTTTCTGAGTGTCGAACATCTTGACTTGACTTTCTGCGAGGGCGTCTTGTCGTCTGGCTAATTCCTTCATGGTTAGTGCTCCTGATACTCCCTTTCCCTTTTCAGTGGTAGTGTTGACTTTGGTTGTGGAAGGAGGGTTCTTGCTAGCGGTGTGATTCGGAGCACCCGAAGTAACTGGGGTGATGGGGATAGCCGAGATGATAGGTGTTGAAGAGGGATTATCTGGGGTAACAGGTACGTTGGGCGCATTGCTGGATGCAGGGTGGGTTGGTAGGCGTTGCGATGGAGGCTACAACACCGTCCGTTGAAGAGTTGGGGTTTTTGGTATCTGATCCCGACCTTAGTTCAACCATCTTTGAGCAAGTTTCTCTGGAACCGAGAGAATGATCTCCCACTGTGGTCGCCATTTGTTTTTACCTGGAAAAACAATATACCGTCTCTGTGTACTTTCGTAGTGCTCGGAGATCAAAGTCGAACAAGACAAGCCTAAACCAAGGATGGTCGTTCCCGTCTTGCTTCGGTCACAGAGAGGATAGAGGTTGGTCTAGGGAGGGAAACAACGAAGAAACTTGAGATCAGGTTGAGGATGTGTTTTGGGTGTAAGAGTTCAAGATCTCCGTCGTGAAGTCGACTGGAAATCTCCAAGGCTAGAACGTATTTCGATTCTCAGGTGTTTTCTCTGAGGCTCTTGGTTGTTTCTGTGTGTTCTGAACGTTCTCGGATTGATGTCCTTAATGTTCTGCCTTGGAAGATAGAGGAAGCCTCTATTTATAGTTTGAACTCACCCTGATCTCTCGATAGAGAAGGTGGACGTCGTGGAAGAGTGGAGGAGTGGGGGACATGCGTTGGTTACCGTAACTGCCTGAGTTGTGTGGAACATGCCCACTCGTGCCATCTTCTCGTAACTGTCCATCATCTCCATAAGTTTCTTTCAACTGCCGTAGACCGCCAGACCAATACCCCTAAAGTTATCCCCCCGTGTGACGTTTTGATATCTTGAGCGAGTGATACGCGGATATTGCGTAGTTGAGTTGAGTAGAGTAGGGTTGTATGACTGATTGTCGTGACCAACATGATGTAGTGTCTCCTGGACACAAGTATAGGAGTGGCCTTGGTCTCTGGCCAAGGCCATAAGTGTGTGATGGTGCTTTGGTGCTAATTATGGTGGCGCCATGGCTCATGGCGCCAAGGCCAATTTGAAACGCGTCTTTGGCGCTAGTTATGGTGGCGCCATGGCTCATGGCGCCACGGCCTTGGCCTTGGCCTTTGGCCAAGGCTTATCTTGTTGTGGCGCCATGGATTATGGCGCCACGGTCTTGGCCTTTGGCCAAGGCTTATTTGTTGTGGCGCCATGGGGTATGGCGCCACGGCCTTGGCCTATGGCCAAGGCCAGCCTATTTGCGGCCATGCTCTTTGTAGGTTTGTGGCGTTTTACGCCATGGCCTTGGCTTCTTGGCCAATGCTGATTTTTGTGAATCCATGGCGGCTCATGGTTTGTGGTGCCATGCTATGTGGCGTTTATGGCTTTGGCGTTTGGCCAAGGTCGACTTTGGGGCAGCCTGTGCCTTAGTCGCGGTGTGAGTGCCTATGCTACAACACACCTGAGGTCATGGCGTGTTTATCCATGGTATGCTAGACCTTCCTGAACTTGGGATCAGGTCTGCTTAGGCCTATTTAGGCTGGTGTATGCTTCTCAGAGAGCTCTGGACCGGCCTGGAGCTTCAATATTCCTGAGGTTTGCACCGAGACTCGTATGTTGAGTCGTATTTAAGAGGAAATCCATGAGGACACGTCTCTGTTGATTCTTCACCGTGTACCATCAAGCGAGGTCTGGCTCTGAGCTGATCAATGGGTTTAATATGTTGGTGAGATCATTAGTATTGCTCTATGATATTACTCTCCCCACCGGAGTTATAAGAGAGAGCTCATAGAGAGTTTGTTCGGCTCATGGAATGAGTTGCATTCTGAGCTATAGAGATGAGCCTGAATAGGCAACTGCCTTTAATAAGACATGTTTTCGAGAGTGTTTTGACAATCTTGTCCCTCTCTCATTTTTCACCATCTACACTTACTTTTCCATCTAGCCATCCAGGATTGTAATCCAGAATACCTTTGATGAGAGTGTTATCGGATGGCCTTTCCCTTGCAGGTTGTGGAAGTATAAAGTCACACAGAGTACTTTGAGTAGCTCTCATTACCATTTCTCGAGTCACAAGAAACGATTGATTTGTTACTATTGTCTTGAAGGTGAAATCTTTCACATTAGGATCATGTATGTTGACATAAAACATTTTGGTCAACATTGGAAAGTTTTCACCTATTCCATCGTGAACATTCCCCCAACAATAGGATTCATGAATTCAGTAAGACTTTCATCACCTATATTCGAGGTCTAATTTTCTTTCAATGATGATATGACGATCCTCTTGGAACTTATCTCTGCTCTTTCTGTTATAGAAGATCCAGCCAGAGGCATCCATGACCGGTCCGTGAACCGGTTCAGGAACAAATTCATCAAATTCATCACTTGAACTGCTGGAATTGTTCACACCTTCTCCAACATCAATCACTCTGCTAGAAGAACCCTGATTTCTAGCACTTCTTCTAAACATGCTTTTAGAAAAGTGAATAGTGTTAAAAACACTTACTTGATGATTTCTCCCAAGACACAAGGAGTTTGAAGAAGAAACTTGTAACCCCTTTGATAATTTTTCAACCCGATCGTTTTGATGTCAAAAGGAGCAAAAACGGTCCACGAACCTGGAAGATCTTCAACAACAGCAAGGAGTAGCCATTAGAGTTTCTCTAGTACCTTAAAAGATATAAGGTGAAGAGGAGAACTCGAGAAGACCTTATCCAGAGAAATCCGGGTCCGGGCGGTTCGGGAACCGGGTCATGGGTTCTGGATAACCCAGATTAAGCGGATTAGTCCTGTGGACAGCTTCTGAACCGGTTTTTAGGGGTTCCCAGGCTTTACATGTGCAAAACACATGTGTCTTGGTCAAAGAAGGTCTTTGACTACTTCCTAGGACAATTTTTTAGGACATTTTTCTCTTCATACCACAGTCTAATAGAGCAAGGCTCAACATTTAGAGTTAGCGTGTGAGAAATTAGTCCAATGATGTCTTTATATCAAGCTTAGACGGAATAGACTTGATATTTAGACATAAAATACTTTCGCGTCCCCAAGAAAGAATTTATTTCCAGTTTCTAATTGAAACTGAGGGATTTTGGAATTTATTATTAATTCTTTCTTTTCCAAAATCGAAAGTATTTATCTCAGATGTTAGATAAATTAATATCTTTTTCTCTGAGAAGGGTTTATGAAAGAATTTATAACCCTTGTGCTTTGCCCTTGGAAACTGTGAATAGTTCTGCACAACATGACAGTTTTTGGCAAAGCGTATGGATCTGTTTTCCTGCTTAACAAAATGTGTAACATCTTGTTTGTGGGGACAGGATTCTACAAATACTTTCTTCTCTTGAGTCACATCAATGTGTAGAACACACATTTGATCATGAATTGTTACATTCATGGGTTCCTCGTTGAGAAAGGTGTTGATAATGACCTGATCTTGACATTTTTCATAAAAAGACGCTTCAGTCTCTCTAATAAGTCGATCAATATCAATTTCAACACATGCATTTTCCTCTATGACCTTGTTAAGCCGATTCAGAGACTCTTCTTCTTTCCTAAGATATGTCTCTAGGTCATGAGAGATATTATCAATCTGTTTTTCAAGATCGATGAAGCCTTGAATAGACTTAATACCTCTGGGAGGAATGCTAAGGAGTTCTCTTGCTGATATGATGAGACCTGGCAGTGGATCATCTGCATCATCATCTTCAGCATCTGTTAGTACGTTACAAGCGTTTGAGATTTGAACCATTGCTCACAAGCCTAGATAAACACAGACAGTTACGTCTTTAATGTGTTCACCTGCTCTGATACTAATTGAAAAATGAGGGGTACCGAAATACAACAAACTTTTCGTTTTGGCTCGTGAGTCTTATGGTTAGGTTTAGACGATCTCAGAAATCAATATCCAAACCTAAATAACTGGAGTTGTGATCTTGGTGATCAACTCTACAAAGTTGGGACTTTGGAGTTAAACTCTACAGTTATTGAATAACGTACTACTTGGTGCTTTAATTATATCATCAGAGATATAATGCGGAAAGTAAAGCACACAAGACACCAGAGATTTTTTTAACGAGGAAACTGCCTAGCAGAAAAACCTCGGGACCTCGTCCAGATTGAACACCGCCCAGTATAAACTGACTACAAACACTAGCCTACTATAAGACTTCGGTCTGGGATGTAGCAGAGACCAACTCAAGCCCTCCAAGCGAATTATTGTCGCACTCCTTACGTCTCTAGATCCCCCACAGATCGTCACGCACTTGATTCCCCCAGCTGACGTCCTTTACAGGCCTAGGAGTTTCTTTGACCGATGTCAAAGGCTTGTGTCAGCAATACTGGCTTTACAACCTAATTGTTGACGTATGGTCTAATTGTCCTCTATCAGTTTACCACACACAAGTTGACTTCCTTCGGATTGTTAAATCCAGGTCATACGGAAATCTACTTCACAAATCAGGGCTGACAAGCAAACCGAGTAAGCTATGCCCAATTTATTTCTACCTCAGTTATACACGAAGAATCACTTAAGAGACTTGTATAACTGGAGCTAACTAGGTCTTACAACACCGAGTGCAGCCGTGCGTTGCTACCTTTCAACCTTGTGTGTAACGTATCAGTTCTTGAATAGCCGTATAGCAGAATAGACGGACTATGGAATAGACAAGAACGTGATCAGGTTACCAAGGTTACATGTTAATCCGATTTCAACCAAATATGGTCTCAATCTCCTACCTGTGCTTCCCAACTCTCAAGAGAGGTCTTTTATAGTCGTAGGGAGTTCCCGGAGGAGCTGCAACCTATAGAGGATGACTATACCACAACAAGCATTCACCGAAGTGAAAAGAGTTTACGCTACCTTCCCTAAGGACCTTCACGTATGCTTGATGCTTGCGGTATTTGTCCGTAGACACCTCTATTTATAACATTCAATAAGATAGGTTGCTTTGGAATAAAGCAATCAATTACTTGTCCCACAAGTTAAGGAAACCCTAAACTTGCCAACCAAGTAATAGAGATTAATCTCAACTGGAATTTTTTTTATCATTATCTGCCAAGTGTTTTGTTAGCTCAAAAACACTTCAAGATAGAATCCAACAGACCAGAGATAATCTTATCTTATTAACTCATTGAGGATCGTTAGATGGAACATAAAAGATATTATGTGATATACAATTCCATCTAAGAGATAAAGGAGTTTAGAGTTTGACCCAAGTGAAATTCTGAAAGAATATCCACTAAATTCGACACCAGCAATGTAACCAACATTGGATTCGCGTACAGGTTCGCGAAATGTTCAGTCACTTTGGAACTCAGAAGAAATCCGAGTTTCTGGTTTGCGAACCAGTTTGTGAAACGTCCGCCTGTCAGATTTCGTCAACTCTGGATTCCGCTGGAAGTTCTGGGCTTACCAGGACTTAGACGTGTGTACGTCCTCAGCTGTAATCCATGGACTCTTTGCTCAAGAGTACTCCTTTAGATTCATCCATATCCAACTAATGATTTGCAAGCAAACCATTGTAATGGACACATGGCACCGAATCTATCTCATTCATTCTTGTACTCACAATATTTGTGGGAACAAACACTGGTCATGACACAAGGCCACGTTAGACAAGAATACGATCTCAATCGCTATTATCACTACTAAAGTAGTCGACTATATTTCGAAAGAATAGAGAAAGTAGAATAGAAGAATTTCCATAAAGTCATAACTCCTACTAACATTTTGTCGATGAATAATAATTGATGTCTTCTTTGTCTTCACAGTCTTCGTCTTCAAGGTCTCTACTACTTTGTCTATATCCCAATTCCGAAATCTAAACTCTAGTATGCTAAATCAAGAATTGAGTTTTGACACCTAAAACTGACAACTAGCTTGACATACCAACGCTAGTGGGTTTGACCGGACAATGCCCTAACAAAGACAATGCCTTGGTGAGAAGTTTTTGTCTAGTGCGTTTGGCCTCAATTAGGGGTCGAGACATGAGAGGTGAGACTTTTTGGACACGTATCACTCACGAATTCGCGAATCTCAATGGTAATGCTAATGCTAATGCATGTTCGTGGAAGACACTCCAAAACCGCATGGCCTCCCTCAAGATTATGTGCAAACTATATGCAAGTTGTTTACGAAGTTCAAATGGTGATCGTGAAGCGGCAAAGGTTTTATACCGAACAAATCATGGAGTAGAATTCATCCACTTTGAAGCATATGAAACAATTGTTACGATGTTGCAATTTGGTCAATTGTAAACGTACTTAAATGAAAAAAAAGAGTATTGTGGAGTTATTACAAGAAATTTAGTACTAATTTAAATTCCTACCAAATGTAAAACGTACTTAAATGAAATATGCAAATATTATGGTTAATTCAAATTCAAACTCCATTCTCATAAAATGTTCCATCTTCTTCGTTGTTGGGGTAGTGATCATTATCCATATCCACACTGCTTGAACCCTCGTGAACGACCGGTAATGCATCATCTATCACAAGATCACCATCTCTCAAACCAGCTCCATGTCGTTGCCAAATGTGTGTAGTCAGTTCATCACGAAGCTCAGTCCAACGCACAGGGTTATACAAAACATGATGAGCTAGCCTCGTAGTAGCTTGAATAGGAGGTTGAGGTTCTTCTCCCGTGATCATCCCCCACTCCTCATCGCGATATTCCAACTCCACGCACATGTTGTACATAATCAAGCAACCATGCATAATTGTCTTCATGTCCGATTTCTGATAATAACGACATGGGTTTCTAATTATACCAAACTTTCCCTTTAGACCACCGAATGCACGATCTATGTCCTTTCGCTTTGCCTCATGGTATCGATTAAAAAGATCCCCACGATTGTTGGAGGAGGGTTTGTAGGCCTGCACAAAGCAACCGTACATAAGATATATTCCATCTCCTAGGTAGGAGATGTCTACTACACATAGCTAATTTGAGCCACGGTTATTTTATTTTGAGCAACGGATATATCCGTTGCAAAATATGTGATTGGAATTAAAAAATAATAATTACTAGAAAAATCAGGATATAATTGTATTCAATCCAAAATTCTTGTATTAATTTTTTTTTTATATTTGCATTAAACCCAATAACTGATCTTTACAAGGCTAGCTAATTCAGACTTTAATGTTCATTCTAAAAAAATAAGAACAAGGGATAAGGTATCTAACACTTAGCATCCTTTCGAAAAAATAAATAATGTTCAACTAATTTAGCCGTAATAGGATAATGCCTTCTGAACAAACTCGACCATGTTTTGACAAAGCTAAGTCTTGTTTTCTCTCTTGGCTGCCTGAGAATAATGCACCTTTCAGCCCTGTCACCTAAGAAACACATTTTGTTTTCGTTAATAAAGAAAACCCACTTTTAAACTAGGCAGAACCGCACAAGATTTAAACTATGACTGTATAACATTCAAATAAAGGAAAATAGCTACAAAAACTCTGAACTTTGGAAGTACAAGGAATAAGGCATCTAACACTTGACACAGACCTTAAGTTCTCAAGATTTTTTCAAAAATAAAACCTACAAGGATACAAGTGCTTACCAGCCCAGAAAGGTGGAACTCCACAAAGTAGGATGTAAAGGATCACTCCCACACTCCAGAGCAGGTTATAAATGATCACTCTCAAGGAGCCTAGATTTCAAAGTAACAAAAAGATTAAAATTCGGCATACAACTAACAGAAAGGTTGATAGATTTACTAGAACAGGGGAGGCAAACAAAAATTTAAGCTTCCCAAGAGTTATTCCAGATTTTCTGAATTCCACTTACCACCATATCAGTAAATTCCCTTGGCACTTTAGCGATGAAGTGCATAAGAGTTTCAAGAGGCACATCTGAGGTATACATCATAATCAAAGCAAAGTTGATTATGATCCGGGTAATTGATAACTGAACAGTCACACATATAAATGTAAAATAACACAAGTTGGAGACCTTGAAGACGATAGTTTGGATTGAAATGTTGTTTGCTGCTCTCAATAACAAGTCTCGGGATATCCAATAATAATGCTTTGCCATTTTCCAGGGAACTTCCATTAGCAGATAATGATGAATCCGTATCATGAGTTTCAGGTCCATGAGCAGATGAAGCAATGCAGAAAGAAAGAGCCATCAATCCAGCTCGCCCAAATGACTCTTGCTTAACAAGGGAGGCTAAACTGCTCAGAAATGTTATGCGCTCCCTGCAAACAATTTTTTTTTAAACCTCATCATTTACTTTCAACATGTACATAATTTTGTCTTTCTAAAGTTGGTTGTTTTGTATAGTACATAGCGTATACTTTTGTACTACTATAGATACCTCCTAGTGAAGTCACTACAAAAGTGGTGCAGGAAATTTGTTGCACCTTCGATTGTTTTTGAAGTGTAAACTCCTTTGGAACCTAAAACATATTAGATAAAGTGGTCAGAAATATAAAACCAATAGATAACAGGAAACTGAGGATAACATATGTCTTAGGATGATCTACGGGAAGAGTAGAGAACGACGACAAAATTTAGCCATTGATATCCCCCAACGGGTAGTAACATATGTCCCTTCAAGATGAGAGGTATGGTCATCCTTATGCGTCCATGTAGTTCTTCTAAAATTAAGATAAATTTTACACGATTAAGGTTGCACACCCTGACGTCTGCAACCCTAGTGGAAAAAAAAGGAGCTTAACGGTTAAGCAGAATGTCAAGTGTATCACTCCAAGCTTCACAAGTGCAAGTGAAAACAGTCAACTGCAGAAATTGGCTTAGCTATCTTCACTTGCATCGCCAGCTCTTGTTGTGTCTGCAAACAAAACAACCCAACATGCTAAATCATCTTTCACATTATACAAATACAAAAACTGATTTTCGCGTTTAGAAAAAAAGTACTCGAGCAGGATTTAAGCAACACGAGACACAATACTCATATTTATTACAACACTGTGAAACAATATTGTACCTCCGCAAACAAAAAAAACAAAACATACTCAAAACTTTCTCCACATTGTCCATCCAAATTATACAAGTTCATACACTTGGGATATATAAGAAAAACTCAATGACAAGAGTATTTCTCTCCTGACCCAGGGCAGCAACGAGACGACTGATCCACTGATAATGCATCACAGACATGGCTTACAATACAATGTTACTAGAGAGTCAAAAGCTACAATTTTTGTTGAACAAACACAAGCTAGTATGTGTAGTAGGAGTTTTTTTTATTGATACCATTATCATCTGCAAGCAGCTATCTTCCTTGAAATGTATTTCCGCAAATCCTCCTCTCTGGAAGGCCTATCTCAGTCCTACAACATAACTCATAAAACCAATGACATTAACATCAAATTAAGCCAAAATTGATTAACCCACACTCATAAAAATTCAAACTTTTTTTGTATGGTAACTGAATTTGAAGCCCTAACAATACTGAATTAGTAGTATAAATTCAAAACCAATAATTAAATCAAACTGAATTCAAACCCAATCAAACTGAAAAAAACCTAATTAACAGAACTCAAACCCAATCATTAAATCAACCAAAAAAAAAATCAAAATCAAACTAGGGTTAGGGTTTATTAAAGAAACTTACCCACGAATAGCTCTGAAGTTAATAAGAGCGTGAGAAGCCTTGGTGTTCTTCCTATTCCTCAAGAAACGAAGATTGAAGACAAAAAAAATCTGAATCTAGGGTTTCTTCATAGACCTACACCAGTTCAAAAATCTTGAATCTAGGGTAATCTTCTTCTTCTCTGTATTTAGATCTTAGAGAGTTTGGCATTGATGTTTGATAGGGTTCTAGACCTTAAATTACTGAAGGTAAGCTTTAGAATAGATAGAGAGACGGATAAAACCCTTTTTCTTTGGGGTTAGCAACCTTAAAACAGAGAATAGTTAAAAGAAAAACTTGGTTTGTTTTAATGAATGTCTTTAAAATCGTTTTAGCTAAGTATATATAGCTCAATATGCTTGATTAGCACGTAATATAAACTAGGAAACTTAAAACACGCAAGTGTTTTAGGTGTAAAACAATAAAGAGAATCTGAGGGGTAAAGTGTGA
>JAJJMA010211831.1:6800-25414 GCA_023529015.1 Papaver nudicaule | reverse complement strand
ACAGGTGTGGATATATGAACACTTTCCGAAACTGATGGCATCAAATGATAGGTGGATTGATCTGGAAAAGAAAGGCTAATGGGAACCAGATCAACCAAGAGGCAAAAGGTACTTCTTCACGGGGGATCAGCTGAAGGGTAAGAAGAATTGGTAACTTTTTGTTCGCCAAAGATTGGACATCATGGAGGCAGAAGAGGTGGTTTTTGACCCCTACAGGGAGGATAGGAGTAAGGGAAAGATGCCACCAAGAGAACAAATTTGTTTGTACAATGGTCCTTTGTGGCACCCCCTTGGGCATACAATGTACGATCCGAGCAGAATAATGAGGCAAGTCGGGTATATTCAAGATCGTCCAATTGACATAAAAAACGGTGATGGGAAATTCAAAGTGGATCGTGCCAAATCAGGTGCTGATATTGGGCGTATTAACGTAGTTTACAAAACGGAGCCCTTGAACGAACATTGGAACGAACGAATGAATAATTTGATAGACGGATATCTTTTATGGGATCGGGTGGTGCTTGGACATGAGAGAACAAAACGATACCTGAAATGGTACCTTGCGTTCACGCATGCCAAAGTGATACGCGGGGAAGGGGAAGTCACTCTCCCTCGTGGCCGTGGTGGACGTGGGCGTAATACCGTCCATGATGATTCTTCGTTGTACAAGTTATGCGTAAGTATATATTTTGCAATTGAGTTGTTTAAGATTCACACTTAGATTACTCAAATATCTAACTCATGTTTTTTTTTTTTAATGAAAATAGAAGGAGCGGTTGAAAGATGTCCTCAACTGGTTGTGTTTGAGATCGGATAAAGGAAAGGGGTTGACCGAAGCTGACTGAACCAGCATAATCAACTCGTTAGGCACATCCATATGCCTGAGGCGGAGCACATGTTCGAGGAATCACGACGCAACACGAAGAGGAGTCATATTGAAACCAGTGACACTCAAGAGACTCAAGAGACAGGAGAAACTTCTAAACGAGGTCGTGGGCGTGGGCGTGGTGAAGGTGAAGGTGAAGGTGGAGCCGATGGGAGCAACAATGATATGGTTTAGTTTTTTTCGTTTCGCACAATGGTTTGTTGCTGACAATTGATATGATAGGATTTGGAAAATCGTAATTTGTTTGATTCATTTGTGTTAGTTTACATGTCTAAATTGTTTGGAAATCCCAAAAAAAGTACAGAAATTCGTCATGGATTATGTTCAAACCACGACGATTCCGACAACCTGTTTCCAAACAGCTGTTAATACACTTACACTTGTCATGGTCATGATGTAAATCGCGACGATTTGAATACATAGTGTGACGATTTAACTTGTTTTTTTTTGGATGGGGGTGATTTTTCTCAAAGCTAAATCGTCAATATTTTATCACATAGTGTGACGATTTAACTTGTTTTTTTGGCAGAGGGGTGATTTTTTTTCAAAGCTAAATCGTCAAGATTTTATTACATAGTGTGACGATTTAGCAGTATTTTCGGGCATATTGGATCCACTTCTTAAATCGTCATGGCATTGTAAAAACCTTGACGATTGTTCATCTCTACACGCAGGGTCGTCATAGACCATCATATTAGCTTGACGAGTTCTGGAATCGTCATAATTTTATGTCATTTCTTTGACGATTCTGTGTATGAAGCAATTGGGTTGAGTTGATTTTCGACGAGTTTAACATTCAAGTAAGTCTTCCCCTAACTATTTTGAGCTTTGAGGATCATATTTGAACATTTTTGAAAACACATACACAAAATGGTGGCGGTGGTGGGGGTGGAATTGGAAGCGGCGGTGGTGGTGGAAATGGAGACGGTGGTGGTGATAATGGAGGTGGTGGTGGTGATAATGGCTAACTATCTAATTTTAAGATGATTTGCTAATTAATAATCTAATATTTTTGATAATCAATAATTTAATTTGCTAATCCTAATTACAATCTCTAATCCTAATTATGAATAAGGGGTTTTTGAGATTACTTCATTATAACTCTATTTTGGATTAGGCCTCGCCCTTAAAATAGCCTGGTATAATTAACACTAGACTAACTAAATTAATGGAATCAGTAATATAAGGTTAATGAAAAATTACTACCAAAATGTTCATGTTTTGTCTCATTATTGAAGCCTCTACGAAGAAAGAGACCGGAAGAAAAATGTCCCATAAGATGTCTTGCACACACACACCAAAAAGAAAAAAATCACAATATATTAGTATGGACCTACTCATGTTATGTTAGGGTACTTAACCACATTCTCTTCCTTGCATCGGACATCTTGACAAACATCCTCCTCCAATCTGAGCAAGTAAATCTTTCACAGGCCCGAACATAAGTAGTATCATCTAAACCTTGCATAGCCTCCAATATTTCCATGCACTCTTCGATTGGGGCTAGTTCATGTAGAGAACAAGATGCTGTTTGGTTTTTCAAGTTGTCAAGCTTTGCCAAGGAAGCTTCAATTCTGGCACTTACACATTCAGTCCATGCTTCAAGTGCGGCATCCAACTTGGACAAGTTGAATGCATTTGTCGGTAAAAGATTAACAGAACCGTTACTATTAACGTGTACACTACCGAGGTTGATATCTAAATCAGTGGAAGACTGACTAGCTGTATTCGTATTCGTGAAAATCTCATGAAGCACATGATAATGATTACATCCCTTCTTGTGAAAATATTTTGCCGATGGATTCTCCTGCAATTTGGCACACCAAAAAAGTTGTACTTAAATCGTTATGGGCACATTGAAGAAGAAGTAATCAAGATGGATGCAAGCTCGGCAGTACCTCAGGGTAGTGCTTCCAAATATTGCTAGAAGACGCATTAACTGTGTTTGTTATTGGATCCAAGCCCATCTCTGTATGAGCCAACAGTTTCGCAAAGTCCGAGTATAATTGGTGCAGAGCTTTGTATTTCGCTTTCAATCCCATGATAGTATACCTTTCACCAAACTTATTATGAAGGGAATTATCAATCATAACCCACCAACTGTCGTCCATATTTGAGATTTGAATGCCTTTTTTTACCTCCTCATGCAGCAATTGAATAAAATGTTCTTCGATTAGATTTGCCCATTCGGAAACATCACTAAAGTTTACCGAAGCCGAAGTTTTCCCAAGTGCTTCAACAAAGAATCGAAAAGTATAAACACAAATCACTTATGCAGCAATTCACTAAGGAATCTGAGCATCTAGAAATAAAGCTACCTTTTGGAGTGTTGCTTTCGCAGTGTCTACGAGGATGGGATATCAAGATCGTACTTTCACTCTCGTTAAGGCCGTGAGTAGAAGAACTTTCCTTTGTCTTACTTCCGGATCCACATCCGTAATAGCTTTTTCTATCTCTTTCTCTTGGAAAACAAATGATCTGCAGAGTTACCATACAATTAACATCTTTGGATTAGGCAAGAGTAATATTACAGGTCTATCATGATTCACGGTACCGTTTTATCAATATACCTCTTTCGTTTTTGAGCTGCATTCGATGTAGTAATCTGCCCCTATCCGTTTCCTTAGCTCTTTCCCCTAAAACAACTAAAGAGTATATCAAAATGACATTGTAATTACATGTCCCTGTAGTTTACATTGAGATGAATTAACACTTCGAAAGTTTGAAAATACCATTCATTTTAAAAGAAGAAAATAACTAGGTCACATGGTAAAGTAAGCAACTCCAGTCTTGGCAATGTTTTAGATTTTCTTTTTTAACCAATAGATGCGCATACGGCAAGAATCATACCTTCTTCGTAGAAATAGGAACCGATGTTGGATGATTAGCCAGATAACGTTCATCTTCCCGGAGATCTGTTCATCCGGAACAATTGGTTAGTCATTCAAAGTGTAACGATACACAGCTTTCTCAATTTCACGTTTTCGTCAAGAAGAAAAAACTACTAAGAATCTTGTGGCCTTGTGGGCGCTTGACCAATTTTAGCAAAGCATGACCGAAAGGCGATCGTAATTTTCGACAAGCATTCTCTGTAAGCAAGTAGTTCTTTGGTTTTTTGTCTGGATCCTCTGTTAAGAATTGGCTTGACCAAAGAGGGTTAGTCCCACATAACTGGTTACTGGTGCCTAATAAGTCACTGAATTTCCCAACATAAGATAACTGGTTTTTATCGAGACATTTTAAGATAACCTCACACCCAACCCAAAAATGGTCAAATTGAGAACAATATCGGTACTATGTGGAATGGGTCCGGCAGTCCGTTGAGACAAGCATCGGTCGAAATACTCTAGCATGTTGTAGGGCTTATTGCCCATAGATATGTGGTCCAACTAGAGTATTAGGGTTTTCCCAATGTATACTACATCTATGTAATGTTATAAACATCTATCAATACGATATTCCCTTTCTCCATCTATTCTACTTCTTTAAGCCATATACAGTATCTACTTACCCAATTTAGTACCAGCAAGCACGATAGGAACTCCAGGTGCTAAACTTCGAAGCCGCGGATACCACTGTAAGTATAATCAAAGCTTCTATTAAACAATAACACAGACAATGGCGGAACTAAGAATTTAAATTTGCGGGGCTAGCAATATAAAAACGATTATTCCTCTTCTTCTTTTTTCTGTTTAGCTTCCATAGTGTCGATCGACACTAGTTACAAGTTATCTGATTAAATTCTAAATTTATATTATACTAAAAAAGAAGAGGACCTCATGACATGACTAGAATGAAAACTATGACATTGGCATATCGTTTTTGTTATAACTCTCAAATAACATAGAATTGGAAGTTAATTTTTTGGTGATATGATCTTTTTGCAGGCCCTTGATTCCTAAAAAAAAATGAGTGAATTCCGATATGTACCACACTTTTCCATTTGAAAGTTAACTATTGGTTACTTTTTTGATTCAACGATTAAGACTATAATTGGTCGATCGTGGATCTGTATGTCTCAGAATGCACACGTTTTTTGTAGTTAAATAAATAGAACTCTATAAGAAAAACATGTCACAAAAAAAAAATCAATTAATTACAAAAACGAATGTTTGAAAATGATATGATCATAAATCAAAGGTATATGACCTAAATTTATTTCTAACTGAGGATCATTTCTTTTCTTTTTCATTTTATTCTGATTTTTGTTTCGTTTTTTGTTTTTCTAAAAGGTCGGAATTTATTTATAAGCAAATAGAGAATTACATCAGAAATATTATGGAACATGTTTGCTTCAAAAATAAAATTATAGAACCATTCCTAACCTAGCTATTTAGATCACATAGAAAGTTCTCCAGTTGATTCCATACATACCTAGTTTTATTGATATAACCCCTTTAGTCTTCAATTTCCTTCTTGATGAAACAAAGCTCCATGACTGCCCAATATATGGTGGTAAAAAACTTAACTAAAGTAACCAACCTAAATCGAAACACCAAAGTTGTGTTAGGTATTGTTCCGTGATCAAACAATGTTATAGCGACTTCTTGAATATATGGGTCGGTACAATAACTGTAGTGTTTCCTAGTTAGGTGTTTCATAGTATAGGACTTCTAGTTCGTTTAGGAAATCATGGGTTCTTGGGGAACAAGGTTGTGTAACTTATAAAAGGACTCTTAGGGTCAAAGGTATAGTATCTTCTTCTAGAGAGTTAATCAACCGTCTTGTTTGTGAGAGAAGAAGAGGGCTGCTAGGGTTCTTATTGTGAGAGAGAGTGACTAGTTCTTGTGAGGTAAACACTTTGTAAGGGTTTGTTCAAAGAATAGTGAAATCTTTTGTTTGTCGAATCATTGGCTTCTTTGTTTTCTTTGGTTCTTGTGTTCTCTATATGTTATTAGAACATCTTACTCTAAACGACAAAGGTGTGGTGGTTTCTATTCCATAAGAAACGTTGTAGATTCAACAATTGGTGCGGTGAGCATGGATAGTCGAGAAGGAGTTGCTACGACGGAAAAAATATGGTGAATATCTTATGGAGAAGTTTGATGGGATCTCTGATTTCAG
Source organism: Papaver nudicaule (assembly GCA_023529015.1). Lineage (NCBI taxonomy): Eukaryota > Viridiplantae > Streptophyta > Magnoliopsida > Ranunculales > Papaveraceae > Papaver > Papaver nudicaule. The sequence continues at coordinate 19,464 of JAJJMA010211831.1, read as the reverse complement.
TCTATGGCAGATGAGTATGAAAGACTATCTTGTCGTGTTGGATTTAGATGATGCCCTTAAATGCCCAAAGATGAAGGAACAGAAAAAGAAAGATTTTGAAGATATTAGTGATGCATGGAGAAAGATGGATAAAAAGTGTTTGTCAGAAATTCGTCTTCATCTCACAAAGAAAGTACAAGGTCATGCTGCAGTCAAGGATGCTACATCAGCAAAACAATTATGGCAGTCTCTGGAAAGTTTGTTCATTGCTAAAACTGTGACTAATAAGATCTTTATTAAAGGTCTTTTACATGATATGAGGATGGAAGATAATACTCCGGTAATATAAAATGTTACAATTGATAAGTCTCTGGAAAGTTTGTTCTTTGATTCATTAATATCAAAACTTGAAGATGTTTGTGAGAATATGAATGATAATATAAAGTCCTACAATTGATATGGTGAGTCATATAAAATGTGGTCACATAATTTTATGAGCCGATCCGTTAGAAGTCTGTAATGCCTTAGTTGCGGAAGAGAGATCGAGTTAGTAATAATATTGAAGGTGCGTTTGTAGTTGATGGGAAGAGAACTCGTAACAACAAAGGAAAGAGAACAGTGTTCAAAGGTGATTGTTACAAGTGTCAGCAACTAGGGCATTGTGCTAGGGATTTTCCTAGGAAGAAGGATGGTTTAAGAAACGATTCGGCTAGTTTTCTTAATGATATTGTAGCTGTAGCGATGCTATCAGAAGGTGATTATTGTGATGAGGTCCTACTGACGCCTGCAAACCTTATAGGTCAGGGAGGATGGGTTTTAGACTGTGGTGCCACTGTGCATATTTGCAATAATCGTTCATTATACAACTGTTATGAAGATTATAACGGATTTGTCTACATGGGGGATGGCTCTAGATTGCTGGTTCATGGAGTTGGTGAAGTCCGCTGGAATTGTTTGATGGCTCAGTTCAATTAATCACAAATGTTAGACATGTGCCGGAGATGAACTGAAATCTAATTAGTTTACCTACTTTAGAATCTCTTGGAATGAGATACTCTACTAAAAATGGATCAGTGAGTGTATATCATGGCAACAATGTAATCTTAATGGCAAGTCGCTGCAGGAGTTTGTATAAGTTACTTGGAAGAGTTGTTTGTGGTGGTGTTAGAAGATCCTTGAGAAACATATTCTCTGGTGGTGCTAAGGCAACAAAGAGAGGGTTAGGCTTAGGTGGTGCTTCTAGACAAAGGTTCAAGACAACTCAACGGAGGGTCCAGTGATTGTGTCCATGTCATGCATGGCTTAATTATCAACCTAGATAATTGAGAGCTCTTAGGGAGAGCGACCCTGAATAAAGGTGAGACAAAAAAAGATTTTAGTACGTCAAAGTGAAGAAGTAGGAAATGGCAGCTGGTTTTGTTCACGCCAATAAGGTGGTGATTGTTAGATATTGTTCCGTGATCAAACAATGTTCTAGAGACTTCTGGGTCGGTACAATCTGTAGTGTTTCCTAGTATAGGACTTCTAGTTAGTTTAGGAAATCATGGGTTCTTGGGGAACAAGGTTGTGTAACCTATAAAGGGACCCTTAGTGTCAAAGGTATAGGTATCTTCTTCTAGAGAGTTAATCAACCGTCTTGTTTGTGAAAGAAGAAGAGGGCTTCTAGGGTTCTTATTGTGAGAGAGCTTTGAGTGACTAGTTTTTGTGAGGTAAACACTTTGTAAGGGGTTGTTCAAAGAATAATAAAATCTTTTGTTTGTCGAATCATTGGCTTCTTTGTTTTCTTTGGTTCTTGTGTTCTCTATATATTGTTAGAACATCTTACTCGAAACGTCAAAGGTGTGGTGGTTTCTATTCCATAAGAAACACTATAGATTCAACAAGTTGTACTGGTGTGAAGGGCGTGACGCCTTCAAAAAGGATTTCCCATAAGAAGACCCGGCAATTCTGAAAGAATTTGGAGCTGACGAGTTTCGAACTCAGGTCACTGGTATCATCACCTACAAACTTTACCATTGTACAACAGCGACATCGTCAAATTGTGGCATTGTAAAATGATCCAATTGAGACTCTGAATGGCAGTGCAGAAATGGGGGTGTAGCATTATTAGTAAAAAAGAATAATGGTTGGGTGTGAAGTCACTCTTAGCACACTTATTTACAAACAAGAAGGGAAAAACATGATTCTAAGCATAAAATGAAATATAAAGTACTCTAATCTAATTCTCCTATTATCATAAGGGAAAATGGAGGAATAAACTAAAAAACATTACAACTTGACAATCAGTAGAGGCACCGAGATATTCTTAAATTCTTCCTTTCGAGTCAAACCGAGTCAGACTACTAAATTGTTGAGTTGTAGATTCCTTTCAAGCTCCCTTAAACCAACTTTAATCAAGAAAAAAAAAAAAAAAAAAAAAAAGACATCCAATAAAAACTGCAAAACTTGGAAGTGGAATGGTGATTTGGGATTGAGAAAATTGCAAAGCTTAATCCTACTTGTAAAGCACATACTAGATGGGGACTTGCAAACAAGGGCAAGAGGTAGGAAAAAAAGTTGCGGACTTGGTGATTTCAGTGCATGCAAACAGAACACAAACAAGTAGAAAAACGAGGTTAAATACAGGGAAACAACTCAAGATTTTGGTGAAGACTGAAAATCAAGGTGATGTGTAATGAAAAACCTAACATTTCTCAAACTGAAGTTCTAATTTAAACCCGACTATGAAACACACAGAAGCACGACAAAATCAATTCGCTAAAGACTCGACGAAATTGAAAGAGCGTCGAATGAATGATTACTGAAATGAGTGCAGATTTGTCATAGATTAACAAGCAAAGTGGAAATGAACAAAGAACTGAAACTTAGCAACCAATCCCAAGAACAATTCAAAGAGTAAAAACCAAAAGTCCCAGAAATAATTCAAAGAGTAAAACCCAATTATGTGATTAACTAGTACACCGCTCCCACGATGGAGAGGGCCGACCGAAAAATTAGAAGTGTGTGTGGCGATGGTGGTGGTGGCAGAATGTGGCGGTGGCGGAATGTGACGATGGCGGTGGTTGGTGTTGGTGGTGGAATGTGGCGGTGGTGGAATGTAGGCGGTGACGGAATGTTGTTGTGGCGGTGGGAGAATGTAGTGGCTGTGGAAGAATGTGGCGGTGGTTGGTAGTGGTGGTGGAATATGGTGGAGGTGGCGGTGGTGGAATATGGTGGTGGCGGTGGTAGAATGTGTTGGTGGTGGTGTTGGTTGTGTGATAGAGAGTTAGGTGTAATTAGTAAAAAAGGATAGGAAAGGGTGATTATTAAATTTGATAAGGACTACTTAGTAATTTATGGGGTATCCTGCCAAAATCTTTTTTTAACAAATTGGTTTAATTGTGTTACTCTACATTTTTACAAAAAAGTGGCCATACTAGTACACCGTTGCTACGATGGGGAGGGCCGACCGAAGAATTAGAAGTGTGTGTGGCGATGGTGATGGTGGTGGTGGCAGAATGTAGTTGTGACGGTGGCGGTGGTGGAATGTGGGCGGTGACGGTATGTTGTTGTGGCGGTGGGATAATGTAGCGGAATGTGGCGGTAGTGGTGGTTGGTGGCGGTTGTTGGAAGTGGTGGTGGAATATGGCGGAGGTGGCGGTGGTGGAATGTGTTGGTCGTGGATGTATTAGTGGTGGTGTTGGTTGTGTGATAGAGAGTTGGGTGTAATTAGTAAAAAATGATAGGGAAGGGTGATTATTAAATTTGATAAGGACTACTTAGTAATTTAGGAGGTATCCTACCAAAAAATTTTTTTATCAAATTGATTCAATTTTGTCATCATTCATTTTATAAAAAGTGACCATAAAAGAGACTCCCTCCCTTCGAATCCTTCAGGCCCTCTAGTCAGTCGGCCCAAAAAGGGACTCACTCTCTTCGAACCCTCCGGTTGGTCGGCCCAATGATGACATGCAAAGGATTTGGTGTATGAGTTGAGTATGAAATTTGTGGATCAAAATATCGTGGGTCAACTCAGTATCTCTGATTCGTAGAACTCTCCCTACCCGTCAGTTACTAATGCGTTTTCTTTTTGTACATTTGTTATTGTTCCTTTTATTTTGAAGGGCGTTCCTCTTTGTACCCCTAAAAATGTTAGTGGTATCCATTTATCTCCATACCCCTGAATTGATCTTCCAACCCCATCGATATCAATTTTAAGTACCCCTGATAAACCACTTTCACATCTCAGATAATTTTGTGAGGAAGGAATTACCTGCTTCAAAGAAGTATGATTCTGCATTACTCTTCTGATACGATGATGATGAACTGATCCTAAATCTACTGCTTAGAGCAAGGAGCAAAGTAGACCCGGGCAGCATAGCCTTGCCCTTTTAGTAAATGGACAGGGCTGGACGGATAGATAAATTTTTTGTCCATTAAATTAAAAGGGCCGGACGGGCAGAGCTATATCACAAAATAAGTTATCCACGGCCTGTCCAAGCATGTTGGGTAATATGGGCTTGGGCGGGCAGGGGCGGAAATATACAAACATATTATTTTAAAGTAAAAAAGAGTTAAATAGTTGTTAACCAGAATTCCTAGTATTTTTGCAAGATTGAAGCATCATGAGAAGGAAAGTTCCCTAGATTTCCTCTATTGTCTACGAAATTAAGAAAGTTCTTTTGATATGGTTAGCTATCAACATTTTACAATATTTTCTAGAATTTAAAAGATAGAAATGTGTAATTGAGACATGTATACGGACGGGCTAAAAGGCAGAGCACTACCGATGAACTAACGGGACGGGTAAAGGATCGAGAAATGAAAATTTACTCAATGCCTTCGCCCGTCCAACTATTTTAAAGGGTCGAACAGGGCTGGCCCTCGACGGGCCATGGGCTCCCATAGGCGCTCATAGGTCACGGCGAACAATACAGGGCCAAGGGTTGTTGGGCATAATTTACACCCCTAGTGGAGTCTGGACAAGGTAACTAACTAATAATTGCCAAACGAAGTAGAAAGAAATATTCTTGTGGAAGATGTGGACTACAGTTAATGTTAAAGTCAAACAAATTAATCAAAGAAAAGAAACTAGAGAAGAGAGAAGGGTGAGAAATCATGAATGAGCAGAGAGTACCTTGTTTAGTACATTTTCATAGCTGGTACGATTGACTAATGAGAACGCTACAAGGAAAACATCGGCTTCTCGGTAGACCGGAAGCTCTAACGCGTCGAAATCTTCTTGCCCTGTCAAAGGGAAAATTATAAAGTACAGTTTATGGCTGTCCTAGCGATCCAAGAAAACTAAAACTAAAGAAAAAGAGAAAGTAACCTCACAATTTTTATCTCACATTATTTCACACTTTCACCGTCATTTTTCGTATAAAATTCAAACGGCATCGTCTTTGAAATTAAAATTTTATGAATATATTTGTTACCGAGTTTTACATTTCTACAAACAAAAAAAAAAAGTGTATTTGGGGAAACTTATCTCTAGCCCACTTTTTTTATTTTTGTTATGAAAAACCCGTCATTAAGATTTCATATATGAAAAACCCATAATTATTTATAATAAGACTTGATTACATGAATAACCTTTTGCCTAATAAAGAAACTTATTTCTATTCTTAGAAAGAAGAATAAATATCACTTTATTATAAATCCTAATCCTAAAAAAGCTCATTTGACCTTCTAAAAATGATTAGGAAAATTACAATTATTACCATAAAATAATCTTTCAAATAAACTTTCAATTATCACCATAAAATATTTAGGAAAATTACAGTTTTCACTTGAAAAAAAATTCAATTTTTACCGAAAAGTTCAATTATCACCATATGATATTTAGGAAAACTACAGTTTTCATCAATAACCACGGTTGTAGTAGGTGAAATCCAAAATTATCAACTTGTTTAGAGGTGATAATTATAATTTACCCAAATTATACATATCTACAAATGATGAAATCTGCATTTATCACTTGTTCGAAGAATGATAACTGCAATTTTCACCTGCATTACTTAAATTTGCAGTTGGTGAAACCTACAATTATTATAAAGAAAAATTGTCGCATAATTAGAGAACTTAATAAGAGTGAGAAAATTATGACACAAATCTTTAACTCAAAATAAAGTAGATAATGTATTTTAGTTAACAAAAATCAAGATGACAACTAATATAACCATAATATTAGGAAAGATTTTGTGAATTAAAGGGTATTTTAGCCATACAAAATAACCTATAATACAAAGTCAACCAAAAACTTACCTTTTTCTATCAAAATCTTATATTATGGGTTTTTCGTATAAACCATCTTAATGATGGGTTTTTGGAAGAGAGAGAGTCAATACTTGGGATACACATAAATTTTCACTTTACTTTAAATTACTAAACTCATTATACACCGATCTTAATTTCAACTGTTTTCAACGTTGATATTCCTAAAATATTAGAGCTCTGCTAGAAAGAAAATGGTGAACTAATTAGAACTTAAATATTAGAACCATTTCTGCTAGAAATATTAGAACTTAAATGTATTTCGGCACCATTATCTCCAATCCGATACCATTTAAGTTTTATACAAAAAATGGTGCCGAAAGTGTGAGATAATGTAAGAAAAAAAGTGGCAGGAGATCCTTTCTCAAAAGCGATGTTTTTGGGGCTTCAAGTTTTCCCTTGGGGCTTCAGTCCAAAACAAAATAGGGTTACCCATAGAAAAAGTAGAAAACCTCATACCTTTATTTAGTGTTTAAACTTGAACTAATCAAGTTTTGAGTATGCTTAAACACTCCATGCTTTCACCACCACTACCAGCGCTACCACCACCACTACTACCAGCGCCGCCACCAACACCACCGCCGCCGCCACCACTCATTTAGTGTTTAACTTTGAATTAATCAACAAGGTGTAAGTTTCTCTCCATGTATTCACCGCCACCACCACTACTGCCAACACCATCTCCACCACCACCTCCACTACCACCACCACCAACGTTGTAAATCCCTTGGTAATAAGTTATAACATATATATAACTCTATCTACGCGGATGAGGTACTCATTATAAACAAAACTCGCCCTCTATATCATGTTTTTATTACATATTTAGGTTAGAATCGAAGAATTGGGTTTATTTTTTGCGTTTACAGAAGAATTTATGCCTTGGTTACCATGGAGTAAATTTTTTTAAGCCTCAATTGTCAATGAAAACTAAGGCGTAAGTTTTGGTTTACAAAAAAATTGGTTATAGAAGAAATTTACGCCTCAGTTTTACAAATTTCCGCCTCAGTTGGGTTATTTACGCCTCAGTTGGTCTACTTATGACTTGGTTTTTTGTGAGCAAAATGAAAGAAAATATACGCCTTGGTAACCAAGGAGTAAATTTTAAATTTACGCCTTGGTAACCAAGGAGTAAATTTTAAATTTACGCCTTGGTTACCAAGGAGTAATTTTTTCTGAAAATTATTATGCCTTGGTTACTAAGGAGTAAATTTTTCTGAGCCTCAATTGGCTACGAAAACCAAGGCGTAAATTTTCTTGTAACAGCAAATAACTAACCTAATTCGATGACAATGAAAACATGATTCAAAGAATGAGTTTCGTTCAAATCAGTATTTGTTCTGCATACTTGGGTCTTCTTAAAGATTAGAGGGTAAATTTGGTGGCGGCGGCGGCGACATCATTGTTGGTGGTGGCAATGGCGGACTTAGAGAAGAAGAAGGGAAGATAGAAAGAAAAAATGATTTAGTGGAGGTGGTAGACTTGGAGAAGAAGAAGAGATATAAAATAAGATAATCATATAATATATGCACCCTTATCGCACCCTTTAGACATTTTAATCCACTTGAAGCCTCAACGGAAAATTTGAAGCCCCAAAACCAGCACTTTTTCTCAAAGAAAAAAAAAAGAAAAAAACTAGCGAAATTCTTAAGTTGGGCCATCTATCTCACGTGGGCTATAAGAAATATTGAAAATTCTGGGACCACTGGTCAGTGGTCACATATTCTGATATTCATATGGATCACTCGAGGAAGTTACCAGCTAGTTTTAATAGAACCGTCAAAGTGTAAACTGCTAATTGAAATTCACATCCAAACTTGACCCCGGAAGGCAGGGACGGAGCCAGGAATATTGTTTAGGGGGGACAAATATTTCCCATTTAAGGTAGTTCCACTGTCAAAAAAGGCGGCCGAAGGCCGCAAAAAATTTTAGGCGTTTATTACGTAAAATCTATGCGAGCCTATTACTTGAAGTTTTTAAACCAACATAATGAAAATTTGAACAAAAACATACTCAATTCAAGCTTGTGTAAGTAATTTTGATATCAAAAGGGGGACAATTTTATAAAAGCCAATAATTTCTAAGCCTAATTTTGCTATTTTAGAAACTTTGGGGGGACTGCAGTCCCCATTAGACACTATGTAGGTCCGTCCCTGCCGGAAGGTCTGCTAAGCATACTTAATCATAGAATATCTAACCAGAAAAGATCGGGGATAATTAATAAAATTCTAATGAAAAAACGAAATTCCTTACCAGCAACGTCCAAGAGATTTAAGTTTATGGTTGTTCCTTCGAGGATCACAGTAGTTTTATAGTTACCAAAGTAACCAAACACCGTTGGCTTATATTCCTATCAAATGAATATGCACAAGTATACCATTAATAAAGTTCGTATAATTTGTTAGAAGAACATAAATTGAGATTTATTTAGACTAATACATACGGTGGGGAACTCGTCTCTGGTAAAGCGAAGAATCATGGAGGTCTTGCCAACACCTCCATCTCCTAGAACTGCTACACACGAAGAAGTTGATGAACTTGAAGAAGATGGAGAAGTAGTAGTTGACCCACCATCTCTAATGGTAACATGTTTTACAACCTTCGCAGGTGGTTTAACTGGAATTGGAGAAGGTGCACGAAGTTGAGGAGGGATTATATTATTTCCCATCTGATGAAGAAAAAATGAACAAGAGGACTTTACATTTTGTAGGACTTCAGAGAATAGTATGATTAGTACATGGGAACCCGGAAGGAAGGTGCTTAAAAGTTAAAAGGTAGGACCTATACGGAGCAATCCAACGACAGACTAACTAAAACACGGTTTAGTAGACGGTGAAACTGAAAGAATGAACAGAAGTCAAGTGATATATACCCCGGGTCCAGTCCCACGGGTTATACAAACAACCAAAATGTGAAAGAGAGTTGTGGACCCCGCCAACCCGTTACCTCTGGAAAGCAGGGGGTTGAACTTTGTGATTCAGTAAGGACCTTTTTATTGTGTCTGTTTGTGTAATCCGCGAGACTGGACCCACTAGGTATAAATCATTTTTGAAGAATAAAACACGGTCTAGTAGATGGTGAAATAATGAAATACGGTCTAAATTGAAAGCATACGACTTCATAATGAAGAAAAAATGAATTTAAGACAAGAAAGACTTTACGACTTCATAAATAAGAAGGTTAGACCGGGTCTTCATCAAATTTATTGGATCCTTGAAAAGAAATCAAAATAAGCTTAGTGTTATGTAGCAAAACAAGGGATTTGCCCGTGTCGCAGACGGCACGGGACTGTTCAATATTGTACGTCTATTCCTTTGAACTATGTATTTCTCCTTCTCATATCGCCTCATAAAACTCCAAATTTTAGAATACTCGTTGTCCTGTAAATTTTAGAAGACTCAGTTGCCCTGGCAAGCAGTTTTTTTTTTAATGTATTTTTGTATTACATATCTCAATTTTGTTTGATCACATTTAGTTATTGGTTCCAATTTACCCTCATTGCGGAGCATCGTACAATATTCTCGTAATTCTGATCCCCCTCTTGCAGTCTTCTATCCAGTAGGTAGAGACCAAAATCCAGTACCTGATCATCTGTTGCATTCCTAATGTTGTATATTGTTTCAATCTTAAGTTGCAGATCTTCATAGATGGACTTTCCATAATTTCTCCATAACACTTATGGTTATTTCAGAGAGCATTCTGATAGTATTATTCCGAATATCACTTGTAGGTTGCGTCCCTTTTCCATAAATGCCGCCTCTTCCATCGTTTTACCCCATTCCATGTCATCCTTCCTTTCTTAATTAAGCTTTAATCTCTCACAAAAATTGGTACACAGGACACGAAACACACCTACGAATGTTTCGAAATTTCTGAAACCACATGACACACCTATTAACATGAAAACAATGTCAAACAAACCTTATTAATATCACTCAATTACATATCGCATCGTAGATACATCAAAAAACCGGGATGATTACTGCCCACTAATATTAAAAATTGGCCTTTGTGTTATTTGTTTGTTATTTCCACCTTCAGGTTGAGTGTCGCCGTTACACACTGCACGCTTGCTGATGATTTTTTTTTTTTTAAAAAGTCACCCTCGTTTATCGTCTACGCCTTATTCTTTTTGCCTTTTCTGGTGTCAGTTTTAAAGAAATTTAAAAAAAATTGTTAATTCGTTAGGGATAGATTTGTGACCTTAGTTGTGCCAAAATTGTACTTCGAAAAAAAAACTCATCAGTATAATCGTATGTCCTCCAAATGGTTCCAAGAGTCGTAATTGGTTTTCTCTTGCGTCAAATTGTCATCGGAATCTCCATCGAGTGTTTCTCATTCTCCATGTTGCTCTAATTGTTTTTGTCTGTCATATTTGTATTATAAATCCCTGTGAACATCCTTTCTGCATATTCAATATTTGTTTTGATAGTCTGGCATTCTTAGACCCGGAATCGGGAATATGCTTTTGCTTTCTTGGTAGTAAACATTCGCCACAATATCTCGAAACCAATTTATCAACGCAAGACTTCGTATAGTCCTCAAATACAATCCGGTGAAAGTATATGTGCCCATTCATGTATATGTTTGAAGTTGTCATTAGAGAAAACTTTGTTGCTTGCCACCAACGTTGACATGCTACACTGGAGTAAATCCTTTGCCACCTTTCCCGAGGACATAAAAATTGTCGATCTAGCGTTGTCATCTATCTCTATCCAAATCTGCATAATTTATTTCATTTTATTTTATTTTAGTCATATTCTTGAATATGATTTATTGGTTAGAATCATAACAATACTGATGAAATGGTTGTTAGTCAACTTGGTGTTGGTTTGCCCAGTCGTTTGCATGCTTTACACTTCGGTTTATTTTGTGATGTCCCATGAATTCTGCATTGCATGACGAGCATGACATATGCACTCCCATTGGTCTCCAAAAACTTCGATTTCACGCATGTGGTGAATATGCGGACATCCTCGAGCAAAATTGCAATTTATATGTTATGCGTTGTATGACATTATACTTTGTCGATGTTTCATATGAAATAAAACTGAGCATAATTACTTGAATCTCCGATTTTCGCAAGTTCTCTAACGATTCGTTAACTGTTTTCTTAATTATTTGTTTGGGAGCCATGAATCCAGGTTTGACGTTTGATCCTGCAGAACCTTCTACGTTTTAGGAAAAACGTGTTAGATTGTATCTTATTAATCCATAGTTATATAAGACTCTGAGGAGCACCTTCAGTTGCATTTTTTCCTCCGAACAAAGCACACAGTTACGCTAGAACTCATTTGGCCACCGTCCATATAAAGTGGCAATTAGTTTGTTCCATTAAGTTTTTATTTGTTACTGTATAATTTCTTTTGTATTGCAATTAATTTTATTTTGACACAAAAACTGTGATTTATATGGGCGGTAACCCAAGATAGCAGATGTACCATTTGAGTGATCCAACTGTCATGACTATTTTTCGTTCCTAAATAATTTGGTATCAGCGCAGAATGTTTGGTACCCATATTTATCAATCGTGCCAAAAACAATAAAACACATCCCGTGCCATAAAGACATAAAATTAATATTGTCCACCATATTCACCAATATCCACCACAACAAAAACCACCCATTGCCACTACTTCTTCCACCACCATTAAGGATTACCGCCTCCACCACCCTACTAACAACCACCACCAGTTGATGTAATTCTTATATATCAAAATCATATGTAAACAACTATTTATTATATTAATTAAGGGGGTTTTTTTTTTTTTTGAAAATTAATGAGATTTTTATTATTAATGAATTATTGATGGGCAATCATAAAAAAATTATAATAAATTAATGAGATTTCTATTTATTATAAATATTATAAAAAATTAATGACACACTAATTAATTAGCACATAAACATAACATAGTTTTAATGGGCAATCATGGAGTGGATCAATAACCATTTAAGGAGTTTAATGGGAGATGAAGGACCCAATATAACCACAACCCTTAGATCTCTCACTTGGCGAGATCGCAACGGCCCGTTTGTCTAGGCCAACTTGTCTTCGATGTGTTTCTACTAAAACCCTACTAAATTACCCTTATTTAACTTTATAAATACCCCTACTATTATTTTATTCATAAAATACCCTTTTTTATATAACTCTTTCCCATTTCATCTTACCTAACATTTTTTTCATTTAAAAAACACAATAACGTATGTTTCTACTAAAACCACCGCCTCCTACCACCACAACCATTACCAACCCCTCCAACACTACCATTTTCGTCGCCGCAACCACCACCACCAATGCCACGGCCGTCGCCACCACCACCACCAATACAACCTCCGCCACCACAACCACCACCGCAACCACCTTCTACCACCATCTCCACCACCACCCCAACCACCTTTTACCACCATCTCCACCACCACCATC
>JAJJMA010211818.1:0-10578 GCA_023529015.1 Papaver nudicaule | reverse complement strand
TTGGGTGTATTGGTAAAATCTCTACTATGGGGATTTTACCAACTACATTTTGGCGCTAGAAGAGGTTTGGATCACGTGACCTTGTGTTGCAAGCTCAAAAATGAAGAAAACAACAATTCCGGCAACAAATCTCAGCAAATCCGGTGGATTCAGTAAGATTCAATAGGATTCAGTTGAACCAAGGGTATTTCAGTCCGTAACTGCGAATTCAGACAACAAAGTTACCTGTTACAACACCAGCAGAGAAAAGAAAAGATGGAAAATGATTATGAAGGGAAGTTCTGTGAATCAATGGTCGGCAACAACAAAGGATTTTCATCAACAGTCAACCACATAAAACCATATCTTCTTCCTCATGTCTCAGATCTATCAGTTTGAGCAAAAACAAGGGTCTTGTTCTAGAACAAAAATCAATTTTTTATGCCAAAATCATAACCTTAAATGATTTTTGACCTCAGATCTACAATCAATAATCTTTCCCCGCAAACCCAGTTCATCATTTACAAAAATATCTAATTATCAACACCTTAGTTTTGATTTGGAGAACATCCTTCTTCATACTGTGCAAAAGTCTCAATCATGGAATCATCTCGGAAAGAAGACGTTGGAGTTTAATAAATCAGCCTGAAGCAGCCATCGTGGAAACACCAGCTAGTCTCACATCAGTCAGGAGAAAAACCGAAACCGCAGGAAAATTTCCTAACAGAGGATAAAATTCAAAGCATACCCACCAACAACAGGATAAATCTTCCCCTTATCTCTTTAACTTTGCTTTAAAAACTTCAGATTTGATTTACAAAATAGAAGCTAGGGCTTTTTTCTCCAGCAAAGATTTGATTTTTACTTCACAATTTTAATCTAAAAAAAAATAATCTTAGTTTCAGGTCTATAATTAAAGGGTCTTACTTTTAAAATCAATGTGGGATTTTTCGAAAACCTTTTGTTTATAGTTCGATTCTGGGCATAACATCTCCATTCGATTTGGGGTTTTCTCCTTCAATCCTTTATTCTTAAGGATACATACTGTGATTCTCAACCAATCACTTCTTTGTATTGTTATTGCAGTTGAAGTTTCGTTGTTGTCGGGGTAATATGATGCTACAACAAAACCGCTGAAAATGTGGCTAAGAGATCAAGAACAATGCTGCTGGGTTGCGGATGTTGATTAATGACTTGATTGCTGCCATTTCGAATAAATGTGTGTGTGTGACTATATACTGTAGGGAAGGAGTTGTGATTGATCATAGAAGCCAACTGAACTCAAACTCAATAGAGATAATGCACAGAAAGCGTGTGGTTCAATGTCAGAACCAAGTGATGTTGCAGCCGGAAATATGAAGCAAGTTCTATTAGTTCCAGGCAATGAAAAAAGGAGATTAGAGTTGGAATTACTACCTTGCGGTGAATCATCAAGAGGGTTCTAGTGGGTTTGGGAGAACAACATCAAGATGGACTTGTTTTGGTTGAGTTTTGAAGCTGCAATACGAATACAAACAAGACTGAAATCAGGTGTCACTGCTGGACTAGTTTGTCAAGGCTCGAAAGCAGTAAGAAACTAGTATGGTTCGCCATCTATTCAAGGGGAAACAAGCCCGCTCCAAAGAAGAAGCCGAAAAATCTCTCAAGTTTGTGTTATTATGGAGGAAAGACAACTTCAATCAATTCCGCCAGCATCAGCTATCTCAGAGGAAGCACATTGCCGAGTGGTTATTTCAATTACATCAGCGACCGTAGTAGATACTCATACATCTCAACACACTGATTAGTTATTGCAACGTCGCCGAACTCAAACTTAATGAGGAATGGAATAGCTCACGTCGTCGGTAGTCACTATAAATGCTCAACAACAGCCTCTCTGGAACTCATATGCAGCTGACATGTTTGATCAAATAACCGGTCCATCCTACAGTAGCATTCTCAGAGATGTTGCTGAAGTAATAAGGTCGTCGTTCTACCTTATAGGAGCATCTAACGAATAGGGAAGTCCCTCACCCTTCTCCTTTCTGATGTTTGACGTCTATATAGTGTTGTTAGGGCATTGTCCGGTCAAACCCACTAGCGTTGGTATGTCAAGCTAGTTGTCAGTTTTAGGTGTCAAAATACAATTCTTGATTTAGCCTACTAGAGTTTAGATTTCGGAAATGGGATATAGACAGAGTAGTAGAGACCTTGAAGACGAAGACTGTGAAGACAAAGAAGACATCAATTATTCTTCATCGACAAAAGGTTAGTAGGAGTTATGACTTTACGGATTATTCTTCTATTCTACTTTCTCTATTCTTTCGAAATATAGTCGACTACTTTAGTAGTAATGTAGCGATTGAGATCGTGTTCTTGTGTAACATGGCTTTATGTCATGACCAGTGTTTGATCCCACGAATACTGTGAATCAAGAACATATGAGATAGATTCGACGCCATGTGTCCATTACAATGGTTTGCTTGCAAACTGTTATGTTGGATATGGATGAATCTAAGGAGTACTCTTGAGCAAAGAGTCCATGGATCATAGCTGAGGACATTCTCATGTCTAAGTTCTGGCTCAGCCCAGTTCTTCCAGCGGATTCAGAGTTTGACCAAAATTTGACTTGGACGGTACCCGAACCGGTTTCGCGTACCTGGTCCAGAAATCTCCTGTGTCGCATTAGTACACGAACCTGTACGTGTACCTGACGCAGAGAAGTTTCTGGAAAGTCAAATTGCGTGAATATCTTCTAGATTTTCACTTTGAGTCAAATTCCAACTCCTTTATCTCTTAGATGGACTTGTGTAAAACATAAATACCTTTTGTGTTCCATCTAACGATCCTCAATGAGTCAATAAGATAAGATTATCTCTGGTCTGTTGGATTCCTATCTTGAAGTGTTTTAGAGCCAACAAAACACTTGGCAGATAAATCTAAAAAGGAATTTCAATTGAGATTAATCTGTATTACTTGGTTGGCAAGTTTAGGGTTTCCTTAACTTGTGGGACAAGTAATGGATTGCTTAATTCCAAAGCAACCTATCTTATTGAGTGCTATAAATAGAGGTGTCTACGGACAAATACCGCAAGCATCAAGCATACGTGAAGGTCCTTAGGGAAGGTAGCGTAAACTCTTTTCACTTCGGTGAAAGCTTGTTGTGGTATAGTCATCCTCTATAGGTTGCAGCTCCTCTGGGAACTCCCTACGACTATAAAGACTTCCTTTGAGAGTTGGGAAGCACAGGTAGGAGATTGAAACCATCTTTGGTTGAAATCGGATTAACCTGTCACCTTGGTAACCTGATCACGTTCTTGTCTATTCTAAAGTCCGTCTCTTCTGCTATACGGCTATTCAAGAACTGATACGTTACTCAACAAGGTTGGAAAGGTAGCAACGCACGGCTGCACACGGTGTTGTAAGACCTAGTTGGCTCCAGTTATATAAGTTCCTTAAGTGGTTCTTCGTGTATAACTGAGGTAGATACAGATTGAGCGTTGCTGTGTAAGCGTGTTAGCCTCGATTTGTTAAGTAGACTTCCGTATGACCTGGATCTAACAATCCGAAGGAAGTCATCTTATTTATGGTAAACTGATAGAGGACAGTTACACCATAAGTCAACAGTTTTGGATTAAAACCCAGTATTGCTGACAAAAGCCTTTGGCATCGGTCAAAGCAACTCCTAGGCCTGTAAAGGACGTCAGCTAGGGGAATCAAGTGCGTGACGATCTGTGGGGGATCCAGAGACGTAAGGAAGGCGACAGTAGCCAATTCGCTTGGAGGGCTTGAGTTGGTCTCTGCTACATCCCAGACCGAAGTCTTATAGTAGGCTAGTGTTTGTAGTCAGTTTGTACTGGGCGGTGTTCAAACTGGACGAGGTCCCGAGGTTTTTCTGCAAGGCAGTTTCCTCGTTAAAAAAACGTTTGGTGTCTTGTGTGCTTTTACTTTCCGCATTATAACTCTGATTTATAATTAAAGCACCAAGTAGTACGTTATTACCTAACTGTCGAGATTACTCCGGTTAGAGGTTTGGATATTGATTTTTGAGATCGTCCAAACTCTTTACCATAAGACTCACGAGCCAAAAACGAAAAGTTGGTAGTATTTCGGTACCCCTTCTTTTTCAAGTGTTTGTAGAAATCTTAAGTAAAACTTAAGTCATATATTCAGTTCTGAACATTTGGCTAGGTATGCAAGTCCTTGAAAAATTTAACCTCCTGTAATTTAATCATTGGGACAGCTATCAATCTTAACCAGTTAAGTAAGGAGCGCAAAGAAGCAAACAATGTTCCTGATTCGACTCACATCAAAAATTCCTCCTAAAGTCAGCTAAAAGAACCAGCATAGCTAACTCGACAAAAGACTTCATCGAATGATCAGCAGCAATAGTTCCTCGCCGCTCTTGCAAAAGAAAAGGACAAGCTCGTGCAAATGATTGATAGCGGGAGTTTGGATTAGATGAGTTTGCAGCAGAAAGCCAGTATAGATGAGCAATCACAACCTACAGGGGATGTAATTGTCGCCAGCGTGTTTGACAAAATTCCTAGCTGATGAATTTAGCCGAATGAGCTCGTAGAACAAATTAGCCGTCCCGGGAAAAGCTTGAAACACTTTGCCAGCAGTCACTTCAGCGAATTATCGTCAATGAAGCTCTGCCGTACTACCTTAGAGAAATGTTGGCGGTAAAAATATTCGTATGTCGGTGACAGACACCAAGCTAAACAGGGAAGCATTCTTAACTTCTTATTTCTAATTTGCAATACTCATTACCTTGCATAGTGGTAGACGCTGGATTAGGATGTCTGCCAATCCTCAATTTATAATGAAAATTAGCAGGAATATTCAAAACATATAGGGGGAAATAACGCAGCTAGAAGAGAACTCATTGTCGTTCCAGCTTGTAGAAGCAGATTGTTCTTTCAAAGCCAATACATTTACCCATGTCAACTCAGTAAAGGAAAATACTTCAGAGAAATCTTGTGGAATGAAAGAGATGAGTCCTCATCAGTCGCCAACCTAAAAGGGAGAAATCATCTTTCTACCTCTGCTATCTTGCTTTTATTATACGGATTAAGAAACTTTAGAACAGAGTTTTGCGAAGGAATTTTCATTAAAAAAAAAAAAAATTATTGGAGCATATTCTTTAGCAAAGTTTTATTTTTATCTTAAATTTTGGATTCAAAAACGAACTTTTTGTAGAAATTCGCCATCAGTAGATTTAAATTATTCACGATGTTAAAAGACATCAATGTCGCTTTAAACTCCTATACTCATGACTATTCACTCAACCATGTTGTCTGCAGTGACATTAGAAAGAAACCTTTTGAACTTGTGCTGGTGACAAGGATGGAAAGGCCACTCATGTCCTTTGAGTCAAAATTTCGTCTGCATACAGTATAAACGTGTGGAAAGTCTATTAAGTTCGCAGAACCAACAAGGATACCTCGGCGGCAACCATCTCCAACAAAGATGAATTGCTTCATCGAATAATCAAATCAATCTCGCTCAGCCAAACTCAACATGAGAAATCTCTTCACCTCCTTTTACTGCTTATATTTTAGATCACCATATTTGCCTTGAAGCGCTGAATCCTACTATTATTTTGCTATTTGCCTTTGGTTATCAAATCTGGATTGATCTACACTTAATTCTCGGCGTATGTTTATTGGTACAGTTGATAACCCAAACTTACCTTGGGGGATATTTGATATTTCTTCTAAAGATTCAGCGAATGACGTAGAGGGGTACGATTATTGCGCAAGTGTGCTCTTGTTCACATTGAAACATCTGCTGAGACCAAACCAATCCGCTGTAGCAAAGCCATTTCAGTTCCGGGACCAGTCGCCGCTCTTTCCTCGCTGATTGGAGCAAATGCTAAGTTTTCTCTATCTCATAAATTTTATTCAGTACCCATTACAGTGAAATAATTTTCCTCAGCCATATAATTAGTGTAGTTGCATACTTTAGCTTAGCGCGTCGCTATATCATGTTTTAATTAAGCTCTAACTCAGCGGAAATGCTTACTGTATGTCAATGAAAGTCAGCAACATAATGAAAGTCAGCGGCATACGAATTCACCTTCATCTAAGATCAGCAAAGTCCTAAAGGGCGTACAACACAGAGGGGAGATATCTGAACCTTTTACTATGAATCTTCTTACTAGGATATTTAATTCAGCATATGCACTTGATAATACTGTTTACCGTCATTAGGTTACATCTCTTTTTTCTTGCAGCTGAAATCGTGAACATCGGCGACATCAATATAAGAAAATTTCATATGCTATAGTAGAATTCCACATTTTTTCTAATTCAATACGCTGTCAATCTTAGTAGCATCATATTTATAACTCGCTGATTAAGGAATCATAATATTTCATTTGGTATTCTACATTTCTATCTTATTACTAAAAGTCCCAGGTACTCAATAAACTATACGGCGAAATGAGAGTGGGAACCCGGAAGACGCTAAACTTTGGTTTCAATCAATGGAATATTTCTTCCGCCGACTCAAACAAAATGATAAGCATTTCCTACCACTTAAATTTCATTTTTTTATGAATTGTTTCAAAGTCAGAATTTTTTATGCCGGCGGTCATCGTAGCTTAGTGCATTGTTATACCACAATACAACCAAAATTATGTTCGGCGGGCACACCTTTTATACATTAGAGAAACTCAATAGAGATAATTACATTTGTCATGATAAATTAGAATTTCTTAGTTTATTTCACATTCCAGGTCACATACTACAATTTCCAAATACTTTAGATCTCACCACGATACAACTTAGCACGCTACCATATCACATGCAAAACGTGCTAGAAAGCATCATAATCAAATGATATAGTTCATTGTAAAATTACTTGTGAAAAGAATGATCAGCGGTGTGAGGACATAGCGACTGCATAGTCTCACATCTCCAAAATGGCATCCTGCTGCTAAGTTTAAGATGCAAAGTTTTCCAAGATTCGCTGAAGCCAAACCAAATGATTACATATGGCTGTGACGCGCAGTGTAATGTAACCATGATTATACTTAGGAATCCACCTCGCTCAACCCAAGAGAGCAGCTGGGGCAAAATCTCAATCAGACTTAATTTTTGTAATTTATTTGAATATTATGTGATTACCGCTAACCCATGGGGCAATATTACCACTCCACCATATTCTCGATATATTTTTGTCTTTGAGGAATGACAACAGTTCAAGATAAAGCACACAAGTGAAAAAGCGCCGAAAGAATAAGCCAATGAGCTTCGCCGACTATATGAGTTATTCAGTGAAAAAGCGCCGAAAGAATAAGCCAGTGAGCTTCGCCGATTATATGAGCTAATTGCTCCTGACCAAAAAGGTCCTATTGAGGCTAAAATGCCAAATATCTTCAAAGTTACAAAGACATACGCTGAGGCAAAATTGCCAAGAAAAATTACAAGGCTCAAAGGCCATATATTGAGGCAAAATTGCCAAGAAAATTTACAAGGCTCAAAAGCCATATATTGAGGCAAAATTGCCAAGAAAAATTACAAGGCTCAAAAGCCATATACTGAGGCAAAATTGCCAAGAAAATTACAAGGCTCAATAGCCATATGATGAGGCAAGATTGCCATGAAAGTCATACGCCGGGGCATAACGAAACATTTTAGATGTCTGACTAATAGTAAATCTGGCTAACTGGTGCTATAACTCCTGACGCGTTACTTGTTGATCTGTAAGTGCTGGCAGAAAAATATAAGACTCCCTGAGGCACTAACCACCCTCTTGGCAAACCTACCACTTATAATAGATCGCCGACGGGCACAAGTAACAATGTATAGCGAAAACGGGTGCGATGTGGCTAAGAAAGAATGTTGTCAGTTCATCATTAAAATAAAATGGATTCGATTATACCGGCGGTAAAAGGGAAAGCAAAGTAAAGATTGTATCTGATCCTCAAAAGGATTAAAAACAAGAGAAATTGACAAGGAATTCATCTTCTTCGGCGGCATAATAATTCTCCATCTCATTATTTTCAAGCATTGCTTGAAAGACATGCTTCCTCACAAAAATTTTTGGACGCACAATTGAACTCGGCAAAGGTCGCCATCAACATTTACTCAACACGACATCCATCCAGGGGCATAATAAAAAGCTCTACAATAATTTTATCTCAGCATACTATAACTCTGAGTTTATATGGTGTTCCTCAGCTTCAAATTGAGTCAACGGAAAAACATATATTGTTACCTTTGCATTACCCCGCCATGATTTTAAGCATACACAACGGAAAAACTAACTTTGCTTTCAAATTGCGTGGATAGAGCATACTTACAGGAACTTCAAACATCACCGCTTTCTAAGAAGACAAGGAGCTGCTTACAACGGTCTTCGCCAAAGAATTCAAGCTTGGTACATATGTCGCCGACCTGCACATAATTAAGTTGGATATCAACTGATAGATATGGTAACATCAAATGCTTTCAAATTGATCAAGAGGCAACCGCCAAACCATTTACTTTACGCAGAACAAACAAGCTAAGTATCACAAACTTTGCAAACATCTCGTTATACGCTCAATAGTGACACATGCGTCATTACAAATGCATTTACACTTCCCTTATGAGTTACTAACCATGGCAGGGGCACGATCACTAAGTTTGTCTTACTTGCATCTATAATATTATCTTTTACCTTTCAAATTTGCTTTGTTATATGCCTTGGTACAATCTCGAATTCGAGTAACCGCTATAATTTCATTCAAATGGATCGGCGACTTTACAACAAAATACCCACTGAACTTAGCAATAAACAAGCAATAGTCACCTAACTGCTGAGAGCTAAGTATCACTTACCCAAGTTATTATATTAGCATGTCATAACTACTTGGAGTTATTGTTTTCTATTGCATTTTACAAATTCATAGCATAACCAACAGGGGCAGAGCCATTTATAAAATGCAGAAGTTTTGACTCGTTTTTGCTTTTAAAAGTTCCGATTCCTTACTTTTCAAAGCAAAAAGGGGCAACCATGTACATGAAATACAAAACTTCTTTTTAATTTCTCTATGACTCATTTGCAGGGCATCACTTGGTGAATACAAGGATTTTAAATCAATACAAGGCAGGCATAGCGGTAAAAGCAAGAAAGTAGACATGTCAACCACAAGTCGTTGAATTTAGAGTCGTTGCTTCAGAACCTCGCGCAAGAGTAGGGGCAAATATAGATATGTATTTTTAAAGCAAGTTGTACTCTTCTGCTCAGTTCCTTCAGCAACAACAAAAATTCAATCAACCGTCACTCGCAAAATCCGTTGATATACAATTACCGCTATGGAGATTCACAAGTAAACAGTTCAGATCAGGATCCTCAACAACAAAGACCGCCGAAGTATACTTTGGGTTGCAAAACTCCTCATCTCTCCTCCAGTTGAAGAAGCAGACAAAGTCTTTACTTTCAAATAGAGACCGCTGAAGCCTCCTAAATTTTCATCAACACTCAACAACAAATGTATTTGAAGACGGCGGAAACAACCAATACCTCTTTCACATTAGCGGTCGTCGAACCTTGTCAGCCTATTGAAGAAAAAGCTCCATAGATTTTCGTACAACGGTATTCTCAACAAGCAATGGTCACCCGCCGAAGATAGAAGATCCGTTCAAGTTTGCATCAGCGCACTGAAGCCCAAAGCTCAGAGTCAGACAAGCACGATTGAAGACAACACGCCAATCCATGTCAGAGCCATAGCCGCCAACAGAAGATTCGTCCAAGACAGTTTGCCGAAGAAAGCCAGCCAAATCAAGAATAGATCCAGCCAGGCTACTTCGAAGACTTTATTTCTTACTACGCCTTCACCAGATGACGTTTCAAGGAGATTTTGCTTAAGGATTAATCTGCGAACCATCCATAAGCAAAGGGGCAAAATGTAGGTGTAGAAAATGCATTCTACAAATAAAAGCATCCTAGAGGTGAGGCTACGTAAGAAGACCATCAATGAGAAGTACAGAATCATCAACAGAAGCTTAGGGTTTATCACCATGCATAGGAGATCAGCGGGTGAACGCCAAGAACCACATTAGCATACGATACCGCCGAGGCTACACCAATAAATACCGCTGAGGGTTATATCAACTGCCGCTGAAGTTACATCGGCAAGTATCGTTAGAATAATGAAAGAGTGAATTGTGATCATCGGGTAAAGAACACATCACCGACAGAAAGCTGAGAAGTGGTTGAGCATTTGCCAGAAGATCAGAGTGGTCAGGATGTCAGAGTTGACTCGTTGACTCAGTGGGATCCGCGTCAGCAATCCTTATCCAGTAGAAGACTAGCCGCTGAAGTTCGAAGAATGGAGATTGAGGTCGTCGTCCATGCTTATTGGAAGAGGAAGACACATGATTATTGGATGTTGAAGTGTATTCGCTATGTGGCGTTAAGCCAAGGCCGGTGTAACTAAGCCTTCCTAGGCGAAGGTACACCATAGAAGAACTCTAGCATAGGATTCCCTTTGAGGGTAGTATTGTAAATTCGTCAAATAGGTCTCATATAAATAGTTATGTAACCCTAGAATAAAGGGATGATCTCTACTACTTTCTCCCTCTACCTCCATCTTCTTCTCTACTTCTCCTCTACTCAAGAACATGA
>JAJJMA010211812.1:1193-13082 GCA_023529015.1 Papaver nudicaule | reverse complement strand
TTTTTTAAGTTTACTTTTGATCATTATTTATAGTCGGGTTCAACCTGAAGTCTAAATAATCATCATATCCATAGTTGTGATTCTTCGGAGTTACGAAGTCTATATTAATCACTGTTCATAGTCGGTATTCTTAGGAATATTTGAAGTCTGAGAAAATTTATACCCTTTTCCATCTTTCTATCAATTTTATTATTTTCCGCTGCAAAAATTATCTTTATAACGCTGCCGCTCTGCATCAGTTGGTTACCAGAGCCATATTCGAACCTAGGGTTACAAAAAAATGTTTATTAGACCATTACTCAAGATAATAAGTTGTTGTATGAACTTCCCAAAAAGTCGCAAAAATCTCAACCTAATCGGTGCTTAAGTAAAGAAGAAGGTGACGCATGGATGCATAACAATATATTTCAGTCTACATGTACAATCGAGGGAAAAGTTTGTCAATTTGTTATCGATCCAGGCAGTTGCGAGAATCTTGTTGATGAAGAAGTCGTAAAGAGATTCAAGATGGAAACTAAGGCCCACCCGAATCCTTATAAACTTTATTGGCTTGGGAACGAGGTAATAGTAAACAAACGTTGCTTGATTTCCTTTTTGATTGGTAACGTGTATAAAGATAAAATCTGGTGTGATGTTACTAGTATGGGTGCTTGTCACTTTTTATTGGGTCAACCATGAAAGTTTTGACAAGAAAAGTAGTCATGATGGTTATCACAACACATATAGTTTCTTATGGAACACTTTACGTATAATACTTGTGCCCAGTAAAGAAATTATATAACCAAACCATCAACTGAGAGGTACACAACTCCATTCTTTGATAATATTCCCATTGAAGAGGAGGTCGTAATACCTACTTGTTAAAAAGAAGAAAATGAGTTGGTGAAATCAGTTTCACAAAAGGGCGAAGCAGATCTGATTGTTGATGAAGGAAAACAAATCGAGGAGGATTCACATAATTTGTGTGAAAATATCTTTCCCGATACTGAAAAATTACAACTGGTCACGCAAGATTTTGTGATAGAAAGCTAGTAGTTGATTATTTTCATACTCAGATAGTGTGACACATCTACCATAATAAGGCAGTACTTGTTGAATCCGCATATGAAGATCCGTTTTGGGCCTCCTTCATATCTTGTGCTTCTACACGGCGTGTAATTTTTTTTTAACGACATCAATTCATGTGTTTGAAGATTGTCATCAACGAGTTACACGTGCAGAACATGGAACCGGCAAGATTCGAGGACGAATCTTCTCCAACACCGGTAGAATGATGGAGAGAGAATTATGGAAAAATAATATATTATTTTGTTATTCTTATGTATATTTAGTTTAGTATTTTGTTGAAATATTTTAGTAGAGTTAGATATTTTGTTAGCATATATTTAGGATAAAAATATTAATTTTCGTATTTATTAATTGGGATGTTTTTAGATGAGTCTAGAAGTTTAATTTATGTGTTTTATTAATAAGTTAGAAAAGTTGGATAAAGGTAGTAGTTTTTTTTTTTGAAAGCCATGATATGTATTATTAAGTAGAGCTATTACAAACCCGAATGAGTCTTGATGATGGAACCCCATTTTTATCATTTTGTACAATGATTGAAAGAAAATCTGGAGTAACCGAGTCCCAAATGCAAGTAGTTGGTGTTGTTGGGTTTAGAAGTTGTCTTCTTACAGCCTCATTTGCAAGTTCATCTTCCGCTCTATTCGCTTCTCGATACGCATGTGTAATTGTTGTTAGAGCATGGCTCTGTCAACCTCACTAAGCGTTGGTATGTCAAGCTTAGTTGCCAACTTTAGTGATCAAAACTCGACCGCTAAACAACACACAATTAGGTGAAGTCATGTGAGAGTTAGCTTTAGGTTGTGGAAGATTTTGGTAGGATTTAGAATCACTAGTTGAAGAGTTGAAGAAAGGCTGAAGATCAAACGAAGACATCCGGATTCATCATTCAACATGTTAGTTAATCTAAATAACGCGATTCCATTATCTTTTACACTTGTGCTACAAAAGACATAAACATAACTCTCAGCTTGAGCTTACGTAATGACTTGATCACTTGTGATCAGTGTGTCTTATGATAACTCCGCTTTACCACTTGTGGTATTAGTGTTGTAGTTATGACGTTCCAATATTGCTTAGAGCTTTCTTTTCTTCTCCGTATCTAAGTTAATATAATGGTTTTTCCTAAAACCTTTTCGAGTTGGATATAGCAATGTGATTGTATCTCGGTAGTACTACGAGATTTGATACATCACAGTATTGTGTCTCTTCTTACCTAGTCTGGCTCTGTCAGATTGATTTCATATATTTATATGAGCCAATGTAAGAGAGATTGTGACTCATACTTATGTTGTGTAGACTCGAAATACTGATGTTTCTGAGATTCGAATATGACGTCTTGGTTTGGCTCTGAACTCTGAAGTTCTGAATCATTCATTTGATTCTGTATATGAACATCTTGTATGCCATATCTCACTTCTGGATTCCGAAACCATATTTGCGTATCTCAACTTATGAATTTTCAATGTTCGAAACCACAATGTAGGTTTCGGTAAAAATAACGTTGATTTCGAAACCATGATCTGGTTTTCGCATTCATAAGCTATTGGTCCGAAACTTAAATATTGTGACCAATGAGATATAAAAGATTCGTAACTATGTTTGTGTGGCTGACAGTGACTTGAGAATCAAGGCCAATGTGTCTTGACCATGTGAGATCTAATGGGGTTTCCTGATGAGTGTCGAATTCAACAAAAATATATTCCTTACTTTTCTTACACTAAATAATAGTATTGGATAAGCAGGTTCGTTCCTGAGGGAGAGAGCTAAGTTGTTGACCTAATTTTCTGAATATGAATGTATGCAAGGTAACGAAACAATATATGAGATGAGAATGATCAAGGAATCAATTTCAGTCACAAAACAAGAATCTTATTAACATGTAGTTATGCTTCTCACAATATACTCAATACTAGCAACCCTAGAACAGATATAAGCTCAACTATTCTGCAATCTCCTAATTCTACCTAAAAGAATAAGCTCTCTATAGGATTCTATTCATGTGAACAACCTGGAATAAGCTCTCTAGATTTAATTCACTTGAACGCTATGGTTTCTACGAGATAGGTTACTCCTAGTGATGAGTACATAAGCTCGACTCATACACTAGCATCAATCAATACATGTGAACACTTAACAAAATCCCTTCGTCAATATCCACATATTACTACTTGTATCAAGAATCCTTAGACAATTACACGGATCAAAGAATTCTCAATTAGCAATAGAATTATCAACCAAGCATTCAATTTCGAACTTGAATGAATAATCAACACTTCATAAATATTTTAGCATAGTAAAGATCAAACAATAAGAGATACTTTGCAAGAGAACAAACTATTATTCATGTAAACTCGAGTTCATGTTTGGACATCAAAATCTTCCTCAATCATTATGCAAAATTAGCTACACAAAGAGTTCATGTTCTTGATATTATAACACAGAGAATAAAAGTTCAAAGTGTGAGAAATCTTGAAAACAAAACCCAAAGGGAGCCAGTGGTATGGCAGACAACTCCTCAAGCTCTGGTGGTGGAGGATGATACGAACTGATGGTTGTAGACGTGGTGGTGTACTGCTGGTATGGTGGTGCGAGTTGGTGGTGATGTGAACTGATGGTAGAGCTCAAGATGTTGCTGCTGTGCAAAGTGCTGTGGATGCAGGGGATGGAGCTGTAGGTGGTGATGTGACTTGGTGGAGGATGCAGATGGTGGTGGAGAGGAGCAGAGCTCCTCTCTGTTGAAGAGGTGCAAACTGGAGGCGGTGTTATGGCAGTCGAGAGATGATATGAGATCTCCCCTCCTGTGCCCTATTTTTCTTCTTTTTATATTCTCACTTGTTGCCGACTTCAAAACCCGCAATCTCAGCTTCCTGACTTATCTCAATCTCTCAATCCAGTCTTCAATCTTCTAAATATACTCCTCAATCTTTACCGTCAGTCACCTAAGAATCGACGACAGCAGTAGGCCTTCACAACTACAATTTCGCTTCAAAAACTCGTATTATAAGTTCCCTGACATTATTAGCCTTCGAATCTCTGTCCTGAACCTGAGTAAAGACTTACATAGCTCATGGCTCAACTGATGGCACAGATAGCAGCACAAGTAGTCGCATCCAAACTTGAAACTGTGGCTCAGGAATTTCATCGAGCACTTTCTGTGCGTGTTGTAAGCTTATGGCAGTTACACACCTGCTGTACTTTGGAGGCCACTATATCGAGTCCTTCCCTGTAAAATTGATCACACATACACAAAACCCACATTCCATTATCTTTCCAGGAGTAGAATTGTGTCCTTAAATTCCTCAAACAACGACCAAGGCATCAATCTTCTTTCTCTTCTCCTGGTTTTCTTGGCAAAACTGAACCAGTGTTTCTGTCTTGTCTTCGATTTCCTCCTGTGTGACCCTTGTTTGATAACCTTCAGACAGACGATTCGTTGGCTGGTGTTGAACTTGGCAGTAGAACCTGTGCAGCGACTTGAACTGGTAAACCCCATCGAGCTGACAATGGCAGCAGTCGTTTCTTTCTCTGTTTCCTCCTTCTCAGACTCTGCCCCGTGCTCAGTTCTTTTCTTCCCTTCGATTTCAAAATCAACGACAGCAAAACCTCCTCTTCCTCTCCGTTTTCACGATAGAACTCTACCAAAGCTAGCCCTTCTTTCTTCGATCTTGTTTTCAAAATTCTCTGCAAAGTCTTGCCAATCGCTCAATGTGGTTAGCCAACAATAGACCTGGCAGTGGTAAACTGGCTTGGTTCAGTATTTGAACCGACTGGTGCGAGTGTGTATTTTTATAAGGCAGACGGTGGCCCTGAGCAGATAAGTCCGTCTGCCCTGGTAATCCTTAACTGGTGTGATATGGCTGCCCCAAATGATTTTGGTTTTCCTCTCCTGCTAGCTTCATGTCCCTCATGCTTTAAGCTCCCATTTGCTTCTTTTTAGCTCACATGACTCCAAAATAGCTGCAAAATACAAACAAAGCATAAAACGCAACTGATAGAAGAAAAATAGCAAAGAAAGCATAATCAATTGATATTTTTAGAGAGGTGTTTTAGACACCTATCATTTCCTAAAGGTTTATGTGAACCGGGAAATATATTCCTGTGCGTCGAGGCTAAAAAGGTGTGATGCTGAAACGGTTCTCGACCACATGGACACTCAAGTTCCACACCAAACATTTATAAATAATTTAATACTCCCTCCGTTCCAATTTACTTGAGGGTTTTAGGATTTTTTCATGTTCCAAATTACTTGATAGTTTTCCTATTTTTCCCATTTTTTTTACTGAATTATCCTTACTTTGGAGTCACACAAAAACATAGGAAATGGTATAAATTGACTTTTCTAAATGTTTGTCTTTAATACTCTCATATATTTCTATTATTAAATCATATTACACTAGAATCTATGAACCAAAAGAATTATAAATTAGGAGAATTAAATGTAGTAGAGAGATATTATTAAGGGTAAATCAGGCTAAAAAATAATCTCTTTCTTTTTCCTTAAACTGCGTGGAAAACTCAAAACCCTCAACTAAATTGGAACGGAGGGAGTATGTGTTTCTTGTTTCGAAACCTTAACCAAGGTTTTGTTAAACAGAATCTAGATTTCGAAACCAAGCTTTAGGTTTCGCTATATGGAAACTTGATTTGGGAACCTAAATATGGTTCTGGTCATATAATGAACTTTAGGTTCCGAAACCTTAATTTGGTTTATGTTAGGGCATTGTCCGGTCAAACCCACTAGCGTTGGTATGTCAAGCTAGTTGTCAGTTTTAGGTGTCAAAACTCAATTCTTGATTTAGCCTACTAGAGTTTAGATTTCGGAATTGGGATATAGACAAAGTAGTAGAGACCTTGAAGACGAAGACTGTGAAGACAAAGAAGACATCAATTATTCTTCATCGACAAAAGGTTAGTAGGAGTTATGACTTTATGGATATTCTTCTATTCTACTTCATCTATTCTTTCGAAATATAGTCGACTACTTTAGTAGTGATAATAGCGATTGAGATCGTATTCTGTGTAACGTGGCCTTTTGTCATGACCAGTGTTTGATCCCACAAATATTGTGAGTACAAGAAGGAATGAGATAGATTCGGTGCCATGTGTCCATTGCAATGGTTTGCTTGCAAACTGTTAGTTGGATATGGATGAATCTAAAGGAGTACTCTTGAGCAAAGAGTCCATGGATCACAGCTGAGGACGTACACACGTCTAAGTTCTGGCTCAACCCAGTACTTCCAGCGGAATCCAGATTTGACGAAATCAGACAGGCGCACGGTTCACGAACCGGTTTGCGTACCAGAAACTCGGAAATTCCCTGAGTTCGAGATGGCTATTTTATTCGCGTACCAGTACGTGAACCTGACGGTAGTCATCTTGCTGGTGTCGGATTTAGTGAAGATTCTCTTAGAATTTCACTCTGAGGCAAATTCCAAACTCCTTTATCTCTTAGATGGACTTGTGTAAAACATAAACTCTTTTGTGTTCCATCTAACGATCCTCAATGAGTCAATAAGATAAGATTATCTCTGGTATGTTGGATTTCTATCTTGAAGTGTTTTTGAGCTAACAAAACACTTGGCAGATAATGATAAAAAGAATTCCAATTGAGATTAATCTCTATTACTTGGTTGTCAAGTTTAGGGTTTCCCTAACTTGTGGGACAAGTAATTGATCGCTTTATTCCAAAGCAACCTATCTTATTGAGTGCTATAAATAGAGGTGTCTATGGACAAATACCGCAAGCATCAAGCATACGTGAAGGTCCTTAGGGAAGGTAGCGTAAACTCTTTTCACTTCGGTGAATGCTTGTTGTGGTATAGTCATCCTCTATAGGTTGCAGCTCCTCTGGGAACTCCCTACGACTATAAAGACTTCTCTTGAGAGTTGGGAAGCACATGTAGGAGATTGAAACCATCTTTGGTTGAAATCGGATTAACCTGTAACCTTGGTAACCTGATCACGTTCTTGTCTATTCTAAAGTCCGTCTCTTCTGATATACGACTATTCTAGAACTGATACGTTACTCAACAAGGTTGGAAAGGTAGCAACGCACGGCTGCACTCGGTGTTGTAAGACCTAGTTAGCTCCGGTTATACAAGTTTCTTAAGTGATTCTTCGTTTATAACTGAGGTAAATACAAATTGGGCATTGCTTACTTGGTTTGCGTGTCAGCCCCGATTTATGAAGTAGATTTCCGTATGACCTGGATTTAACAATCCGAAGGAAGTCATCTTGTGTGTGGTAAACTGATAGAGGACAGTTACACCATACGTCACCAATTAGGTTGAAAAACCAGTATTGCTGACACAAGCCTTTGGCATCGGTCAAAGCAACTCCTATGCCTGTAAAGGATGTCAGCTGGGGGAATCAAGTGCGTGACGATCTGTGGGGGATCTCGAGACATAAGGAAGGCGACGGTAGCCAATTCGCTTGGAGGGCTTGAGTTGGTCTCTGCTACATTCCAGACCGAAGTCTTATAGTAGGCTAGTATTTGTAGTCAGTTTGTACTGGGCGGTGTTCAATCTGGACGAGGTCCCGAGGTTTTTCTGCAAGACAGTTTCCTTGTTAAAAAAACGTTCTAGTGTCTTGTGTGCTTTTACTTTCCGCATTATATCTCTGATAGTATAATTAAAGCATCAAGTAGTACATTATTGCCTAACTGTAGAGTTGACTCCAAAGTACTTTTTTGTCGAGGTTTAACAACTCCAGTTATAGGTTTGGATATTGATTTTTGAGATCGTCCAGACCTAAACCATAAGACTCACGAGCGAAAATGAAAAGTTGGTAGTATTTCGGTACCCCTCCTTTTTCAGTTGGTATCAGAGCAGGTGAACACATGAAAGACGTAACTGTCTGTGTTTATCTAGGCTTGTAAGTCATGGATCAAAGCTTAAACGTTTGTAACGTACTAACAAATGCTGAAAATGATGATGTGGATGATCCACTACCAGGTCTCATCATATCAGCAAGAGAACTCCTTAGCATTCCTCCCAGAGATATTAAGTCTGTTCAAGGCTTCATCGATCTTGAAAACAGATTGATAATATCTCTCATGACCTAGAGACATATCTTAGGAAAGAAGAAGAGTCTCTGAATCGGCTTAACAAGGTCATAGAGGAAAATGCATGTGTTGAAATTGATATTGATCAACTTATTAAAGAGACTGAAGCGTCTTTTTATGAAAAACGTCAAGATCAAGTCATTATCAACACCCTTCTCAATGAGGAACCCATGGATGTAATAGTTCATGATCAACTGTGTGTTCTACACATTGATGTAACTCATAAGAAGGGATTATCTGTAGAATCCTGTCCCCACAAACAAGATGGTACACATTTTGTTAAACAGGAAAGCAGATCCATACGCTTTGCCAAAAACTGTCAGGTTGTGCAGAACTATTCACAGTTTCAAACGGCAAAGCCCAAGGGTTATAAATTCTTTCATAAACCCTTCTCAGAGAAAAAGGTATTAATTTATCTAACATCTGAGATAAATACTTTCGATTTTGGAATAGAAAGAATTAATAATAAATTCCAAAATCCCTCAGTTTCAATTAGAAACTGGAAAGAAATTCTTTCTTGGGGACGCGAAAGTATCTTATGTCTAAATATCAAGTTTATCCCGTCTAAGCTTGATATAAAGACATCATTGGAATAAATTCTCACACGCTAACTCTAAATGTTGAGCCTTGCTCCATTATACCTTAGTATGAAGAGAAAAATGTTCTAAAAATTGTCCTAGGAAGTAGTCAAAAGATCCTCTTTGACCAAGACACATGTGTTTCACACATGTAAAGCCTAAGAACCCCTAGAACCGGGTCTGAAAACTACTCACTGGACTAGTCCGTGACCAAAAGGGTTGACCAGAACCCATGACCCGGTTCCCGAACCTCCCAGACCCGAATCTCACTGGATAAGATCTCCTCGAGTTTCTTTTTCATCTCATTCTTATTTTGAGGTTTAGAAAAGACTCTAATGGCTGCTGTCTGCAACTATTGAGATCTCTGAGGTACTCGACCGTTTTAGCTCATCTTGGTACTAAAACAAGCGGGTTGGAAAAACATTTGAGGGGCTACAAAGAACCGTCCCATGATCCTGGTCTGAGTATGCCTTTCATCAGCAATGAAGCAAAAGCTGAATATGTGAAGAGACGAAACTTCACTGTTGAAAGGAAATTGGACAGAAGTACTCTTGCATCTTATCCATCATATATGGATCATCTTGCTTGGGGCTTCATACATGAAGGTATTTATGTCGACAACTTCCCTTTTGTTGTTCGGTTGTTTTATGCCAACATGTTTGAATGCAAAATGGATCAGTGTAGTTTCAAGACTCGTATTGGCAAGCGAGTTTTTGAAGTTAACAGGGAAGTGCTTATGCAAATACTTCAGAGCCCTGTCTTTCCGTTTACACTTCCATAGTTGGGAAGGAGTCGTCCATCTGACCACAAACTTGCTAAAGGTGTGCTTGACTTTAGCCCTCAGTGGAAAGATGGGAAAGCTCCTATCAATGGAATTAGGCCTGAGCTGAAGGTTCTTGGTATTTTAGCTTCACATAACCTTATTCATGTTACCCTGAACAAGGATAAATGGAATAGAGACATGTTTGAGCTCATTTATCACCTTCACAAAGGGAATGGTCCAATTGATTTCTGTGGCACTATCATCAGACAGATGATAAGAACCTGGGATAACAAACAAAGAAATCTCGGTTTTCCCTGTTTGATTACAGAAATCTGCAAGAGGTTCAAGGTTAACATGTTCGGACCAAAGGCTGATGGCCCAACGCTCTTCTCTCAGAAGAACATTGACAAGATCAAGAAATCGGGTCAAATGGTCGGACAAGAATCTCGCATAGCACAACTTGAGGAGAAAATCAATAGACTCCAAACCAAGTGCGACGGATACACTCAGGCTGTTAACCTTGCAGTACCTCATGTTCCTCCATACATTGCTGAGGCTATGTACAATATCATTGGGGAGCATACCATTCCATCTGACGACGAGAATATGGAGTGATTTTATTTTCATCTCTTTATGCTTTTGTTAAACTTTGTCTTGTTATGTGTGAACTCTTTCCGTTGAACATCGTTTGTATTAACTTTAATACTTTTTGATGTTTTGTTGCTTGAAGTTTAAATTTAGCATTTGTACTTATGCTTTATTATACGTTCAAGTATACAGGAAAATTCACAAGAGACTTCATGTTATACTTTGGTTCATCCAATTATAAACATGGTCTCATAAATCTCGGGAGAGACTCACATGGCAAAGGAAACATTAACGTCGTACTTACAAAAGTTATGTTTTTTCTCACGATTAAGAAACTTTTGATTATATGGTTTTTAGGGTTTCTCAAACTCAGAATCATATAACTCTTTTTCCGAAATTGGCTAAGGAAAAGATATTATTAACAAAGCAAAACTGGATAACATTCAATTGTTCTTGTCCATGTTAGTCTTTGTCAGTCGTTCTTTATTGAATGATACCACACGGGGGAGAGTTCTTTTTGAACTTGCGCTTAATAACAAATCTTTTTGGGGAGCGTGGATGTGGAATATTGGGAGAAAGTGTATCTTTATTTCTCCATAAGGTGAGAACTCAGGAATCTTTTTGTTTAGATTACCTAAGTATACCATCTTTACACTTGATATGCGAGTACTTGGCTTCACCTGTTATCACAAGGTGTATGAAACCCTAGTCTCAAACTACTTTGTCATATTTTTGTGACAAATAGAGGGAGAATACATATGGTTCTTGTTCTTGTGGTTGCATTACCATAGGGGGAGAACATCATGTGCTTACTTGTTGTGCTTTTCACAAAGTATCAAGTAAGGGGGAGTAATAAAAGCTGAGATTAAGCTTCGTATCAAGAATGACTAGAATCACTTTAGAAGTTCTGATACACCAAATTCAAAGTTTGCTCATATTCTTACTCTTACGCACAAACAACATGTGGGATGAGCATACCAAACCCACGTAAGCCTAAGCATACCTTTATGGTTGTTTGAGCTGGATATGTTGTGACTGCTGACTACGGATTCATCAACAAGAGTTTAATGAACACATCAAGACTCAAGGGAGAAGTTGAAAACTTCAAGAAATCAAGAGATACATTTGGTTAGTACTTCATTGTATATTATTTGAATCCATATGTAAATTGGTTTTGTCACTAAAATTGACAAAGGGGGAGATTGTTAGGACATCGTCCGGTCAAACCCACTAGCGTTGGTATGTCAAGCTAGTTGTCAGTTTTAGGTGTCAAAACTCATTTATTGATTTAGCCTACTAGAGTTTAGATTTCGGAATTGGGATATAGACAAAGTAGTAGAGACCTTGAAGACGAAGACTGTGAAGACAAAAAAGACATCAATTATTCTTCATCGACAAAAGGTTAGTAGGAGTTATGACTTTATGGATATTCTTCTATTCTACTTCATCTATTCTTTCGAAATATAGTCGACTATTTTAGTAGTGATAATAGCGATTGAGATTGTATTTTTGTGTAACGTGGCCTTGTGTCATGACCAGTGTTTGATCCCACAAATACTGTGAGTACAAGAATGAATGAGATAGATTCGGTGCCATGTGTCCATTGCAATGGTTTGCTTGCAAACTGTTAGTTGGATATGGATGAATCTAAAGGAGTACTCTTGAGCAAAGAGTCCATGGATCACAGCTGAGGACGTACACACGTCTAAGTTCTGGCTCAGCCCAGTACTTCCAGCGGAATCCAGATTTGACGAAATCTGACAGGCGCACGGTTCACGAACCGGTTTGCGTACCAGAAAGTCGGAAATTCCCTGAGTTCGAGATGGCTA
>JAJJMA010211786.1:0-14373 GCA_023529015.1 Papaver nudicaule | reverse complement strand
ATAATGGTTGGTTCTGACTCGGTGGTCAGTAATGTATGTTAGTTGACCAGTTAGATCGAG
This sequence comes from Papaver nudicaule, assembly GCA_023529015.1. NCBI lineage: Eukaryota > Viridiplantae > Streptophyta > Magnoliopsida > Ranunculales > Papaveraceae > Papaver > Papaver nudicaule. The sequence goes on along the minus strand of JAJJMA010211786.1, from coordinate 14,313 downwards.
TTTGTGACTCGGTTAGTTAAACCAGTTAGTAAGTTGAAATGTTAAGACCGCCTTGACTTATTAGAGGAGTCGGCCAAATAAACCAAATGTACGGACGTGGGTGATTTGTCAGTTGCTATTATTATTAGGGGAAACTTATATCTAGCCCGTTTTTTTTATTTTTTATATCATTAAGATCTCATATATGAAAAACCCATAATTATTTATAATGAGACCTGATTACACAAATATCCTTTATCTAATTAAGGAATTTAATTCTATTCTTAGGATGATAAATTAAGTTAGTTATGATCAATTATAATCCCTAAAAATACTCCCTAGAATCTATATTCTTTAACCTCCCAAAAATAACTTCCTACAAAATATAAATAAATTACAAGATCACCATAAAAATGAGTTCCCAAACAAAATTTTAATTATCACAATAAAATATTTATTTAAATTAAATTTTCACATAAAAAAAAATCAATTATCACCATAAAATTTAGGATTATTATAATTTTCACCGTAAAGTTCAATTATCACCATGAGACATTAGGAAAACTACAGTTTTCACCAATATAAACCACGTTTGTAGTTGGTGAAATTCAAAATTTTCAACTTGTTTAGAGGTGAAATTAGTAATTTTCCCAAGCTATACCTACCTACAAACAATGAAATCTGCATTTATCACCTATTCCAGGAATGATAATTGCAATTTTCAGCAGCGTAATTGGTGAAATCCACAATTATCAAAAGAAAAATATGTCACCCTAAATAGAAAACTTAATAAGAGAGAGAAATTTATAACATAAATCTTTAACTTAAATTAAGGTAGAAAAGATATTTTAGTTAACACAAATTAAGAGGACAACTAATATGACTACATTATTAGGAAAGTGTTTTTAAATTAAAGGGTATTTAGGCCATGAAAAATATCATATGTTACAAAGTCAACCAAAAACTTACCAATTTTTACCCAAATCTTATATTATGGGTTTTATATATAAACCATCTTAATGATGGGTTTTTGAAAGAGAGAGAGACAATACTTGGGCTACACAGAAATTTCCATGAATAATTGTTTATCGAACCTAGTGGCAATATTCTTAGAATGTTTTGCTTGGTTAACAGTTAGACAGTAGTAATAATGATTAGTACGAAAGATGAACCAGCGGTGGAAGGACTTTGAGAAATGCATGGCTTGTCAGCCAAGGTGGGAACTCTTATAACCTTCTTGTAATCATTAATTAGTTTACTCTTCGTTTCTATCTGTGAAAGTATTGTTTGCAACTGAATGGGTATGTTGTGTGATATGTGATGTGTGATTTCCTTGCGAGGAGTGTCTGTGTTTCTCCACAGCTTCTCGCTAAGTCGAGTAGGCTGGCAGTAACCCCAGTTCAATATTATTTAGTAGGCCGGCAGTAACCCTGGTTCGATATTATTTAGTAGGGCGGCATTAACCCCGTCTCGGTATTATTATGTAGTAGGACGGCATTAACCCCGTTTCGATATTATAAGCTATTTTATATTTTCGTCTAGTAGGCCGGCAGTAACCCCGGTGCAATATTATATAGTAGGGCGGCATTAACCCCGTCTCGATATTATTATCCTATTTGGGGAAATCACTGATCTGCATATTATGCTGGATTGATTGTTTGAATCATATGATTTTATGATAGTTTTCTATTCATGTATATCATTCTCGTATGATTGGTTACTCTAACGTTTACTCGGGAGAAATCCTGGTTTCATAACTTGTATGGGCACTTTATGAGATCGCTATGCGGGGACGGGTTAGAATAACACCTAACATGTTATATATCGATGTCTTGCTGAGTGTTGGGTGTAAAAGGTGTTTACCGCTTTCCTTTAGTAGAACTGTAAAGCATGTTAGTGATTACTTGAATGTTGTATTTGCTTTCCACTGAGCACCCTTCGGGATGATGTGCTCACTCGTTTCCACTTCAGTTTCAGTTTTCAGAAGAGATGGTGCTCGTGAAGAGTTACGTTCGTAGTTCAACACTTAGTCGAGTTGTTTTTTTGTGTACTATCTTACATCTGTATTCTCTATGAAATTGTAACAACACATTATTATATTCTATAAGATGAGAGGTTTCCATTTACGAAAATCAGAGTGTTTGGGTTTCATTATAAATTCTTCTGAACTTGGCTATATTGGATAGATGACCTAGTTTTCGAAATGCCTCTTAGTGTAGACTATAAGTAGGTGGTTTAGGCGAGTCGTTACATTATTGATGTGGTTATATCATATCTCTATGGGGATCTTGATTCAGAGATATTTATTAAAGTGTCAGATGACCTTACATTGCCCAAATCAAGTAACTCTAAACCACGTAGTGCGTTTAAAATTCAATTGAAACGCTCACTTTACGGATTAAAACAATCCGGGCGGTTGTGGTATACCCGTCTAAGTGATTATCTGATTGGAAAGTGATATATAGTTAATGTACCCCTGCGTATTTATAAAGAAAACGAGTTCCGGATTTGGCTGTCGTTGTCTACGATATGAACATAGTAGACACTATTCTCGAAGTTACAGAAGCCACGAGCTATTTAAAATACGAATTTGAGATGAAAGATCTTGGGAAAACTCGGATGTGTCTACGATTAAACTAGAACATCGAGTTTGTGGAATACTAATCCACCAGTCTGCATATGTCCAAAAGATACTCAGGCAATTTAACATGGACAATGTGCATCCGGCTAGCACTCCCATGATTGGTCGAAGTTTAAATGTACATTAATATCAATTTCGTTCAAAGAAAGGTGACGAAGATGTGTTGGGAACTGAATACCCCTATATAAGTGCAATAGGCGCATTATTGTACTTGACACAATGTAGTCGACCAAATATCTCGTTCTCAATGAACTTGTTAGCTAGATATAGCTTAGCGCCAACGCAAAGTCATTGGAATGCTTTACATACCTAAAAGGTACCATTGACATTGGGTTTGTTTTATCTGTTTTTCCTGGAGTTTGACCAAGAAAACCCTAGTGGCTACCTCCATGAACCACTCTGAGATCATTATCCTACATAAGATGGTTCGTGAGTGTGTATGGTTATGGTCCATCATTACATATATTTGAGGGATGTGTGGTTTGAGTTCTACCACTGAAGAGCCAACTTGCATTTACGAATATAATGCAGCTTGCATCAAATAAATCAAGCAAGAGTATATCAAGGGTGATAACACAGCATATATCACCAATGTTATTTTACAAGCAGCAGAAACAATGTCTTCTAAAATCGTGGCATAATTATTTACTAAGTCTTTGTCTAAGTCCACATTTGAAGAACATGTGAGAAGTATATTACTAAAAGAAACTATCTGAACTCCCATGATTACATGTGAAAGGTATAAGACTAAATGAATTGTCTGATTCCCATGATTGCATAACTGCAGAGGACTAAGAACTTGTCTAACTGCATTGGACTAAAGGAAGTGTCCCATAATATTGGACTAAAGAAATTGTCCAAACTCCTATGACTGTATTGGACGAGAAAATTGTCCAACATCAGGGGGAGCATCTAGTAATACGTTGTACTCTTTTTCCCTTCACTGAGGTTACTTTTTCCCACAGGGTTTTGTTACTCAGCAAGGTTTTTAATGAGACAACTACAATACCAAAAGTGCAATCGAAAATTTGTTGATTATGAAGGAACAATAATCTATTCTTCGACGAAAGTAATCAGGGGGGGACATGGTGGACTTGTAAGTCATCACCTATATTCACTTTCGAAAAGCTCATGACTGATGAAACTGTCTAGAGACTACCCAGAATGAAATCAGGGGGAGATGCCGACATCAGGGGAGGATCCAAGGATATGATGTCGACATATTTTGATTCGAAATGTGAAGTGTTGTACTCTTTTTCCTTTCGATCGAGATTTGTTTTTTCCACAGGGTTTTGTTACTCGACAAGGTTTTTAACGAGACGACAACAAGCTAGTACGCCTGGCGTATATGCTGAATGTCGAAGACTCGAAGATTGAATTGATATTACTGAACAACGTCGGAATCAAAGAAAGGATCACGATAGTATGTCAAGCGAAACAACTTCCAAAAAGAAGCGAGAGCATTATTCAGCATCAGCATCAGCAAAGGCGTACATCAAGACTTATCGCGTTGTATTCTTTTTCCTTTGTCAAGGTTTTGTCCCACTGGGTTTTCCTTGTCAAGGTTTTAACGAGGCAACATATGCGAGTCCAACTTTGTTCTAAGTATTCTTAACATTGTACTCTTTTTCCTTAGTTCAGGCTTTGTCCCTTTGGGTTTTCCTGACAAGGTTTTAATGAGGCAATTGACTTAGACACAGTGGTCATCGATGGGAGAGCTACATCTAAAGAACTACATTTGAAGCTACAAGAAGTCACCGACCAACTTCAGCAGAGAAGCTTACCAAGACTCGAGACGTTATACTCTTTCTCTTTTCAAGGTTTTGTCCCACCGGGTTTTTCCTTGTTCAATGTTTTAATAAAGCAACACATTTGGAGTTTTACTTTTGAACCGCACAAGGGGGAGTGTTGTAGGGCTTATGGACCATGGATGTGCGGTCCAACTAGAGTATTAGGGTTTTCCATTTACATGTATATAAAGGACTACATCTATGTAATGATATACACATCTATCAATAAGATATCTCTTTTTTCTCCATCTTTTCTACTTCTTTACCAATAGCTATTTAGTGTTTTTTTTTAAAGGTAGGCAATTTTATTGATCAAGCAAATTGTTTACAACAGTTACATTTCTTGGATTTCCAAATCCTCTCTTATCAGAGATAATGATCTGTTTTAGAAAAGTTGGGGCAATCGAGTCCCAAACAAAAACATTAAGAGAAGAAGGATTTTGTATCATTCGAGTAACTGCCTGGTTTGCTAAAGCATCCGCTGCTTGGTTCGCCTCCCTGTACACATGGGAGATTTTGAAGTATCTAATTCCTCCCATGAGAGATTTAATCTCCGAGATCATATCATCCAAGTACCATGGAACCTGATCGACATTCTTAATCAGTTATACAAGGCATTTAGAATCTGCTTCGAACCATACCTTGCCAGCCCTGGTTGCCCTTTAGCAGCTCCATCTGTGTTGATTTTGATCCAATACGGCGGCGGTTGTTCCCAACTGACATTGATTGTACGTCTTCGAATAGTTTGTGTATCACTTCTTGGTTGTGGAGGAGTATTTAGTGTTTGGATCCTAAGTTTTGGTACAATAGGGGTCAAATTGTTAATTAAATGAACGGCCAAATCAAATTTCACAATTCACTCAACCGTGTTAGACCGTTATCAGAATTTACTGAGTTGCGAGAACTGTAAAATGATCCGACAGGGAGAATGAGAAATAATGAAAAAGAAATTAAAACCCAGATGTCCTCGATGATTATGAGAAAAGTAATTCATTCTGGGTTTCTTCATAGAAGATCACATCTTAAGAAAGGCTCTCAATACTCAGAATCTCCTCTTTATGTGATGTTCTCGAGGGTATCAGAATTCTAATCCTCTTCCAAATTTGTATTTTATTTATGTTTAACCTTACTTAATAATCGTTATTTTGCATTAATTTCTCTTTAAGTGAACTTTTATTTTGCATTCTAGCATTCTTTCTTGTTGGGGGTCTTGCGACCAGTTGTACATTTTTTGTAAATATTTTTTCCCCTTTCAATATATAACCTTTTTCAATCGAAAAAAATATGAAAGTTCTGAACGTCTATTGTGAATAATTTAACTATGATTGTTATTCCACCGATAATAAGAATTTCTTAATGGACTATGTGAAGTTTATGGATTGGGATCAGCTTATCTAGTAACAAACATGATCATTACTCGATCTTACCCATACATTGTCTGAGTTCAAGATGAACTAAGCAATAAGGGTATTGCACTTGAATAGACTAATAAATTATTTAATTAAAGCCTGGATAACGCAGACTCAATGGATATTTGAATGCCGGGGTTGTTCGTCTCAGTAAAATTCTGATGTTCCGGTGGGTTGATCATCAATACTGAAAAGACCAGGGTACCCAAATTACCACCAAATATTTTTGTTTAACCTATATGATCAACCTCGGCTAGTTCTCAAGAGCAAGAACTCAAATACAAGATCTCTTTCGATACTGATTGATTCACACAATGAAAATCTGTACAAGATATGTGAAAGGCTTTGTTAATATACAAATACCAATACTTTAATTATAAAAGATAAAACAGTTATAACGTAGAAATTAAAGTATAAGTACACACAAGATTTTGTTAACGAGGAAAACTACAAACTCATAAAAAAACCTTGGGACTTAGTCCAGTTTGAATACTCTTAAGAATTAAAAGATAAATGGAATCGTGTTAATTATATCACTAACCTTTTGTATAAAGAAGGATATTATCGTTGTTCTTCAATCTTTTTCATGTCTTCAAGTACTGAATTTAACCTACACCAATTATCTTCGACGACCTTGAAAAAGCAGGGGTACCGAAATACAACTAACTTTTCGTTTGGGCTCGTGAGTCTTATGGTAAGATATGGACGATCTCAAAAATCAATATCCAAATATGATAACCGGACAAGTGATCAATCCAACTCAAAACAAGTCTTGGTAAATCCCCTGAATGGATTATGGACCAACTCGATGGTTATGAATAACGTACTTCTTGTGTTTGCTTTAATTATATAACCAGAGATATAATACGGAAAGTAAAGCACACAAGACACCAGAGATTATTTTAACGAGGAAACTACGACATGTAGAAAATCCTCGGGAACTCTTCCAGATTGAACACCGCACAATACTAACTGTCTAAAAACAGTAGCCTACTATAAGTGAAAAATGAGGGGTACCGAAATACTACCAACTTTTCGTTTTGGCTTGTGAGTCTTATGGTTTAAGTCTGGACGATCTCAAAAATCAATATCCAAACTTATAACTGGAGTTGTTAAACCTCGACAAAGAGTACTTTGGAGTCAACTCTACAGTTAGGCAATAACGTACTACTTGGTGCTTTAATTATACTATCAGAAATATAATGCGGAAAGTAAAAGCACACAAGACACCAGAGATTTTTTTAACGAGGAAACTGCCTTGCAGAAAAACCTCGGGACCTCGTCCAGATTGAACACCGCCCAGTACAAACTGACTACAAACACTAGCCTACTATAAGAGTTCGGTCTGGGATGTAGCAGAGACCAACTCAAGCCCTCCAAGCGAATTGGCTACAGTCGTCTTCCTTACGTCTCTAGATCCCCCACAGATCGTCACGCACTTGATTCCCCCAGCTGACGTCCTTTGCAGGCCTAGGAGTTGCTTTGACCGCTGTCAAAGGCTTGTGTCAGCAATACTGGTTTTTCAACCTTACTGGTGACGTATGGTGTAACTGTCCTCTATCAGTTTACCACACACAAGATGACTTCCTTCGGATTGTTAAATCCAGGTCATACGGAAATCTACTTCACAAATCGGGGCTGACACGCAAACCAAGTAAGCAATGCCCAATTTGTATCTACCTCAGTTATACACGAAGAATCACTTAAGAAACTTGTATAACTAGAGCTAACTAGGTCTTACAACACCGAGTGCAGCCGTGCGTTGCTACCTTTCCAACCTTGTTGAGTAACGTATCAGTTCTTGAATAGCCGTATATCAGAAGAGACGGACTTTAGAATAGACAAGAACGTGATCAGGTTACCAAGGTTACAGGTTAATCCGATTTCAACCAAAGATGGTTTCAATCTCCTACCTGTGCTTCCCAACTCTCAAGAGAAGTCTTTATAGTCGTAGGGAGTTCCCAGAGGAGCTGCAACCTATAGAGGATGACTATACCACAACAAGCATTCACCGAAGTGAAAAGAGTTTACGTTACCTTCCCTAAGGACCTTCACGTATGCTTGATGCTTGCGGTATTTGTCCGTAGACACCTCTATTTATAGCACTCAATAAGATAGGTTGCTTTGGAATTAAGCAATCAATTACTTGTCCCACAAGTTAAGGAAACCCTAAACTTGCCAACCAAGTAATAGAGATTAATCTCAATTGGAATTCTTTTTAGAATTATCTGCCAAGTGTTTTGTTGGCTCAAAAACACTTCAAGATAGAAATCCAACAGACCAGAGATAATCTTATCTTATTGACTCATTGAGGATCGTTAGATGGAACACAAAAGGTATTTATGTTTTACACAAGTCCATCTAAGAGATAAAGGAGTTTGGAATTTGACTCAGAGTGAAATTCTAAAAGAATATACACTAAATTCAACAACCAGTGAGATATCCACGTCAGGTTCACGTACTGGTACGTGAACAAAATAAACATCTCGAACTCAGGAGAATTCCCAAGTGTCTGGTACGCAGACCGGTTCGGGAACCGTCTGTCGGTCAAATTTGGTCAAATCTGGATTCCGCTGGAAGTACTGGGCTGAGCCAGAACTTAGACGTGAGAACGTCCTCAGCTGTGATCCATGGACTCTTTGCTCAAGAGTACTCCTTTAGATTCATCCATATCCAACTAACAGTTTGCAAGCAAACCATTGCAATGGACATATGGTGTCGAATCTATCTCATACATTCTTGATTCACAGTATTCGTGGGATCAAACACTGGTCATGACACAAGGCCATGTTACACAAGAACACGATCTCAATCGCTATTATCACTACTAAAGTAGTCGACTATATTTCGAAAGAATAGAGAAAGTAGAAATAGAAGAATATCCATAAAGTCATAACTCCTACTAACCTTTTGTCGATGAAGAATAATTGATGTCTTCTTTGTCTTCACAGTCTTCGTCTTCAAGGTCTCTACTACTTTGTCTATATCCCATTTCCGAAATCTAAACTCTAGTAGGCTAAATCAAGAATTGAATTTTGACACCTAAAACTGACAACTAGCTTGACATACCAACGCTAGTGGGTTTGACCGGACAATGCCCTAACACAGGCGATCTCTTTACCGCTAGAATTGCGGATTGTCACTTTGATGAGACAACCTTCCCGTCGTTAGGGGGTGGTAAGGAAAAGGACTTCCTATGGGAATGACATGAATTGTCGTGGTGTGTTTCCTACATTGTCTCATCTGGATCCCCGCACTTCACAATGTGAAAATGAAGTGAAACGAAATATTGATTTTCAGAATACGACTTTTTCAATTGCCTGGTTACTGATATCACTAAAGTGACGAGATCACAAATACCAACTGCAAACGTGCCTGCAGGGTTAGAAATTGATGCGTGTCGTTTACCACAACAAATTATCGAGATATTTCCCACTAATTAACAAGTAATATAGCGGTAGTAAGGATCGTTCCCACAGAGAGCGGTGTAATTGATAGGTTATTTAAATCAGCAAAACAATAATAAAAGTAAAACGAAGGGGGGTTTGTTTTGAAATCACGTAAACAATATGAAAGTAAACAAAGAATAATAATAATAAGATGATGATCAAGAATTCCTTCGCTGTTACCAAGTGTTAGACTCAATCAATCATGTTTACCTTTCGTTAGAAACATATGTCACCAACCGTAGAACAGCAGCTATCGCAGTGCTATCCCCAAAACTCTTTGTATCACTGAATGTCGAAGCGCTCGAACACCAGATTCTATCCGTCTGAACCACCAAGTAGTAGCGCACTCAAGGTGTAACTCAATCGAATGCTTTAAGGTCTTTGAATTTAGGTTGATCCCAGCATCAAAACTCTTAGCGCAAGGTCTTGCTTACTAGTGTTGTCTTCACACACAATTGCTCCACAGAATCCCTCTGCAAGGTCTCGTGTTCTCTACTTGTGCAAGAATCAAGATACAATTGCGGATACCCTAATTCTTACTAGCACTAGAATGATCAATCGACTAATTTGGTTGTACACCCAAACCGCCTGGAGATCAATCATAAACCTTCTAAATAGTAAAAACAATCGACTATGATTCACAATTTAAAACTCAAAGAAACTTGTAATTAATCTTGCTTCACGCTTAGAACATTGAATTCATCCCTAATCAACAAAAGAATTGTCCGCTCATTGAGAATTACAACGAGAAGAAAAGAATAAAGTTCCTCCCAAGGGAGAGGAACCGGTGTAAAAATATGTATAATTGTCTCTAGGCTCTCCTATATATAGGCTTCAAGTGTATAGGAGCCCTTGTTTGAATCCCGTTTAAATACGGTTTCCAAAACTCAATCAAATTGAAATTCGTGTCGGGTTGCCCCTTAAGGGTAATAAACAGGACTCTCCGTAGCAGTTCCCGTTTTTAGCCTATTTTCTTACTTCTTTTGCTCGACCGTTTTGCTCATAACTTTTTCGTCCGACCTCGGATTGACTTGGTTATTTCGCCGTTAGCTTTGTATTTAAATTCTCTTCAAGTTAGAGCCAAGAAAATCCGCATTTGAATGAGTAGAACTTGGTCTTTGGCCTTCCTTCTCTTTTTGCTCTTTTGCTCCTTGCTTTTTTTGACACTTTTAAGCCCTTTTTGGATGATTCAACCTAATAAACGCTACACAATAGAAACAAAAGTAATGCAATGTATTTCACAAGAAAACTAACAAATAAAGCATAATCAATCGATGATATTAAGGTGTTTTATGCACCTATCAGAAATCCTTAACTAAGGAAATACACCATAAATTAAGGTGTTGCAACTACGTTTTTTGGAAGTGTGGTTGAGGCTGTGGCTCCATCAAGAAAGTTTGAGAGACCACCAGGTTCGATTAATACTCACCTAGAAAGAAAGTGGTTGAGTATGGCACAGTCTAACTATTTATGTCATCTAAAATTATCTCATAATATTGTCTCTAAATATGTCCATGAATCAAACTGGAGGACGCTCCGAAGTTTTAAATGATTCTAGAGAACAATGAAATCCTATTGGATTATGAGAATGCACATGAGTCAAGGAAAGGATCGTGCATACATAGTGATGATATAATTCATACATAGTTGCTCCAGAAGTAGAGAACGATGAGATCGAACCATGCTTTATATTGATTAAATAGAGCATATTGGCCTACGCAATCCAGGAAGAACTAAGTTCTTTGACAAATATACAGGTATTTGGTATGGTAGTGCTAACGACCAAGTGTAAATCTTGAGGGACATATATTATTATTTGTCACAAAGCGTAGTGAGAATAATGAAGTCTCAAAATACAAAGACTCGCCTTGTGGCGCGAGGTTTCTCACAAACCCCTGGATCGCTTATAAAGTTTTTACTAGTCTCAGAAAGACTTGATATTCAGTTTATTTGTCAGGATCCATAAGTAGGTCAATTGCTAAAGACTAGTCAATTGGCATTTTTCACCGATTAATGTCAAAACTAATCGAAATGGAACATCAATTGTGTTACCAATAAATTAATAATTTGAATATGAACTTAGTATCATTAGATTGATTTTTGAAATTATGCAAGATTGACTACTAGAACACGTAATTATGACACCGAACTAGAACGAATTAAAGAGCGGGATTTAAGTGTACGGTTTCTGTTTGACAACGTCTTGGACCAAGAATTCTCTATTTATCATGCTAGTGACATAAAGCCCATATAAACTTGAGCAGTCTAATCAGGCCCAACCCAATGAGAACATGAGCAATCTAGTCTAGTCAAGTCAAGCCCATATTTTAATCATTTGTAATAAATTAAGAATGTTTATATCATAGAAACATTGAAATGTATAAATTAGTTAATTAATTAATTATGGATTATTTGGTGGGTAGTCTTCTTTGCATGTAGTACACCTAGTAGTAATAGGTGAGTGGAGTTTGACTAGCTATATTATAGATATATATATATATGGCCAAGAAAACAATGGAAAAAAGGGGGAGGATTGGGATCAGTAGAAAGAATTCCACAGAGGGAATTAGTCATGCAAATCAAGTATGAGTGAGGAACAATGATCGGAAGGGAAGATTTATAAGATAGTTTGAGAATATGTCAGTACAGGCATGAGACTAGCTAGGGTGATTGGCGGTCTGGTTGATAGAGCCGGTGTTGGTATTGGGATTGAAGTTTGGCTTTTGATCTTGTTCAACTATTTTAAGGTAACCTCTGTGATCATGATTCCTAGATGAATTTTATATCGATGAAGTTAATCATTTTAATATTTTAGTTAAGAATTTCAATCTAGGAAGATTAAATGAGCATACTGTATTTCTGTAGTGGAACATATATAGTTGTAATGGAGTATAATGATTTGGCTAGGATTAATTAGATTGGTAATTATTACAAATATATAGTATTAATTGGGTACTGAATAGATTCAATACGATGAGTAGTACTCCCTCCGTTCCAATTTACTTGAGGGTTTTGGTTTTGATACACTTGCTAAAATTGATATTTTTTCACAATTTTTTTAACAACACCCAAGAATTATATCTTCTACTTACATTTCCAAACTCAAATGCATTGATTTTATTAAAAAATTTGTGAAAAAATACCAATTGTAGCAAGTGTAAAACAAGTGTATCAAAACCAAAACCCTCAAGTACAAGGAATTTAGTATCGTACGATTCGCGATTCGAATCGTACGATCCACTCCGGCATTTTAGTAAAACGACTCGAATCTTACTTTTGAATCGTTTTGTCAATGAATCGTATTTTTTTCTTTTTGAATCGCAGATTCGGCTCGAATCTTAGATTCACGATTTTTTTTTCCTTTTTTTTTTCTACTGAAATTTGATAACTCAGGCGAGTATACAGAGAAATGAGTAAAAGAAACGAAAAGAATCAAAAGATTACACTCAGATACAAATTCACTCATTTATCTGAGCAAATTGAAAAACACCAATAATACATATTATGATGAACATATTGAAATTAGATGACAAAATCGACTAAAAGAGACTCAAAGAGTTGATCTTTATCGTACTAATGCTTTGAAGTTGTTGTTAGACATCTTTGCTTCTGGTTAATTAATGTTGTTGAAGATAAAAGTGATGAGAAATCACTGATTCGTAAAGAAAGAAAGAAAGGGAAAGGAAGAGAAAGAAATGGAAGAACAGGCAGCCGTAGAGTTATGTTTTCACTTTTCATTTAAAAACAAAATTACTATTGCTGCCCTTGACATTTTTTAGACGTGTTCTACACATTTACAAGACGCGCGTCGTTATGGTTAAGTTGACTTGTCTATTTTGCAGGCCGGGGACGTCTGTCTTTTGTTCTTACACAATTTTTACTATATTTTTTTTTGATACAATTAATTTTTACTATATTATGTGGGGTTATAAATGTAAAGGTTGGGTATTCATATATATAAATATCAAGGACATAGCTTAGAAATATCATTTTTCATATTATATAACCAATATCCCAGCTAATATTTAAAAGATACAGATTAATATAAATATTTAAAAAATTAACCATGAATCTGCGATTCACGCTTCAGCACCCGATTCGATCCATGGAAAATGAAAAACGATTCACTCTGCGATTCACGCTTTAACAACCTTGCTCAAGTAAATTGGAACGGAGGGAGTACAATTTTAGTTATAGATTCGATTTATGACTTATAGATGGTTCATGTGAGCCAGGGGTAGCTAATTAGGAATAATGAGCTTAGGAACTGATTAATAGAGGCCAGGCTAAATACATTCCTTGAAGTAAAAGTTGTGAAGTATTAATAAATTGTAGATGCTAGTTTAGTAGTTGTTGGGATGAGAACATTGTGGAGTCTTAGTTAATCCATTTTGTATAAGTGTGGATAGTTGCACTTGTGTTCTAGTTTTTGTGGGTTAGAGGGATAAAGCATTAGAGAGAATTAATAATTGTATTCCAAAGTTAGAGTTGTGCATTTGAGATGTAAAAAGGGGTGAGAGGGAAATAGGTACGTAGTGAGCATTAAGTTTGTAGATTAAGAAGGAATAGTTGGTTAGTTAGCCAGAAAATAACCTTGAAGGAAATAGAAAATGATGAGCATGTGAGGAAGGAAGTGTTTGTTGGTGGTAATTCTTAATCAACATAGGTAACAGTATACCGTTCTTTATCTAGATATATGGTCATGTGGATATCAAGAGTAGATGTAGAATAATAATCTAATATTTCAAGGACTTTAAACAATTTATGTACTGATGTGTTCATAGAGTATATTCAAAGAGTATAAATAGCTAACATATGTATGCACCAATGAGATCTAGTTCATGACTTTAGTGTCACCATGGAGTTGCCATTTATAGTTAATCAACAAAACGATCTAGGGATATAAATTTACTGGTTAGCTAGTCATTTGATATTATGTTTGGCATTATGAATGAATCCTCGAGTAGGTAGTAGAATAATTAGATCTAATATGAGTGCATAATGGTTGGTTCTGACTCGGTGGTCAGTAATGTATGTTAGTTGAC